>JAQGBT010004085.1:0-17563 GCA_034698585.1 Disparrhopalites patrizii | reverse complement strand
CTTATTAGAGAGGAGAAATCGACGCTGTAAAAACTCACGGCTCAAAATACACTCCCAGACAGTACAAGTATGTAGGACGGAGGATCTTGTAGGAGCGTGAGGGCGAGAGAGAGACGTGGAGAGAGAGAGAGAGAGAGAAAGGGAGAGTGAAAGGGAGAAAGTGAGGACAGGCTGGGAGGATTGTAGGGGAGATGTATAGAGGACCATGATCAAGTAAATGATACGAGTATCACGACCTCATTTCACAGAGTTTCAACCCATACTGTTACACTCACTTTCCACCTCCCCCACCCTCCCTTTTGCCTCCTCATTTTCCGGCCAAATCTGGGGGAAGAGAGAAAGAGAGGCGGAGGGGGAGTGGGCACTCTATCGATCCCGAGAGCAGTGAAAGCATAAGCATGGATGCATCAAAGAGCAAACAAGTAGCTATTATGGTGTGGCCGTAAGTTTTCTAAAAAGTGTTATCATCTCCTTTGTATAAAGAGCCCTTCTACTCCCATCTAAATACCTCGGGAAGACACTCTCATGGAGTGAGGAAGGGCTGCTTTAGATAGCGACATAAGTGGGTGACGACCAACAAGGTTTTTTCTCTCCTCCCTTTGTCACAATCTGTCCAACACGCCCTCCTCATCCTCCGTCCTTAACACTTTTTTATTGCGGCATCAAGTTATGTCCCCTTGATGGGCACATTCCTTCACAACAAGTTCACCTTTTTACCCTCCCCTCATCCCTGTACGGCAAATGCCTCTCAGTGGAAGCTGTAGACAATGGCGGATACATTTTCAAGAGTGTAAGCGGAGAGGAGAAAGAAGAGAAGAAGTGAGGGGAAGTTGATTGGGACTACTCTCACCTGTACAAATTCCATTGCCAGTTGCTGGGCCTGCTGCCTGTTTTGAATGAGCCGAGAGAGTCTCTTGGCCCTCTCCACGGTGGGGACATTTCGATGGAGAATGTCACTGGCTTTGTCCGACTCTTCGTCCCCATCCACATCCTCGTCCGTGACGCGCTCTCCCCCGGAACTTCCCCCGGCATCCCCTTCAGGCAGTCTCTTCAACATCCCCAGAGCAGCTCCGTTCTTTCGCGCTGGAGCGACGCCCAGGCTACTCCCACTGCTCCCAGACACTTTACTCTCCCCTTTACTGTGATTGCTTTTGGGGGAAGGAGACAGCTCCGTTTTGGGGCAGGGCGGAGGAAGGTGCCTTTGCCGACCTTTGGCGTGAGTGACCTGAAGAGAGGGGCAGGATATGGAGAGGTCGGAGGGGAACTGGAGATGGTGATCCGAGGGCGCATATCGGATTCTACTTCTGGTGGAGGAACGTCTTCTCTGTCGTCGTCGTCTCAAATCCATCCCGCAGCAGCTGGAGGAGTTGGAGACTTTGACTTGGAAGGGTTGGTCGGGGGAATGGATTCGGAATGAGGAAGAGGCTGACAGGGATTGGGGAAGAAAGATTTCTTGGGCCTCGAAGAGGGAAGCGGCGGAGGACGAAGACGAATGTGACAGGGAGGGTGACAGGGAGTAGTTAACGGCTTCATAGGAGGCGACAGATACGGAATCCGGCGTCGACATGAGGAAACCACCCACTTGATCAAGTCCGATTACACCCACGGCTCGATTATTATTATTATTATTGTAATTCCCCCTCCCTGGAAGACTCTGAAGACTCTTCCCATTCGCCCCTCCTCCGGCTCCCTCCCCGGCGCGAGAGTGCTCCTCCTCCAAACTCATGTCGCTCGTCCTAATGACACCCGGATCCGACTCAGCCTCGCAGTAGACGCTCAATTTGGGGATGGAGAGAGTTCGATCTCCCGGCTGAAGTGCGGCCGTAAAGGCGGAAATGGGACATGAGGCCTCAGCAGAAACGGGTCTTCTATTACTCGACAGCGTCTCTAATGGCACATTCTGGATGAGTTGCTGGGAGCCAGCCCCCACCAAATGGCAGCTCCAATGACTCCCAAATCCAATGGCATTCATGTGATCCCCGAAACTCCCGCAACTCCCTTTGAAATCCACTGCGGAACGGGCCAGACTTTGGGTGCCGTAGAGGCTGAAGTCTCCACTGAGGGTGTTCTTGGCCCGGCTGACCCGGGGGAGGGACCGGAGACCTTCCACGTGCTCCTCGATCCCAAACAAATCCTTCCTGCACTTCTTACTCCCCATGCCGCCTCGATCCCGGCCCTCTGCCGGGGACGACACGAGGCGATCAATATCTTCCGGGAGGCTGCTGGAGCGGCGGCGGAGGAGCCCGCCACAAACACTGCCCCGTGCGTCCCGGGAAGCACATTTGGACAGCAAGTCCTCCTTCACTTTGTCCCCGTCCAAGTGTCGGGACAACTTCAGGATGGATTCCCGATTCCCACATTGTTCCAGCAAGGACGTGGATTTGATGGGGAACAGTGACAGTTTTAAGGGGAAAAGCAAGGCAGTCTCCACTTGGTACTCGGGACTCACTTCATCCTCGCCTCCCACCGCACCACCCTCCTTTCCGGATTCAGTCTTTTCCATTTTTTTCTTTACTTTTTATTTTTTCAAAAAATTCTTAGCCAACTCCCTGTCAAGAAGGATCAATTGCCCGGGTTTCTGGACCTCAGCCAAGACAAGACAAGTCCAATAAATTCACTTCCAAGCTCTTTCGTACGAAGGAGCCATTTCAATTAATACAATCCATTGCTTAAACAATAACGTGACGTGACATTTATGGGACAGCCTTCTTCCATTTTGAGACACTTTAACCGAAGAACAAACCCCGGCTGTAACAAATCACGCTGACCAATCAACTCCCACAATTTTGGTTATTACAGTTTCCTCACTCTCTCTATTTCGGCTTAGCTTTTTTTTATCAACACCGCTTGACTCCATACGACAATGAGAACCAAAGTTTACTTTGGTTTTTACTTAGGACTTTTTTAGCCAAGTGTTGTTTACGTTACAGATCAAAAGATTAAGTCTGTCTTGGCCCCTCTTAATCCCTTCGACCTCTCACTGGGCTTAATGTTAATCAACGGAATCTACCAGAAACCATTCAAGTATACATAACACACACTTCTTTAAAGACAGATTCGTCCTATATTGTTGTCCATCTGGATTGCAAATCTCAATTCCTCAACGCCATACACTCTCATAACGCTCACTGTATTTTCCATACCTTCATTGTTGCTCCATTTTATAAATATTCTCACCTACTTATCCGTGAAACACACCAACGTTTAGGAAGAAAAAAACTGACTGCACAGATAACCCGATAACAGATAACATTCTCTGTCAGTACAGGCTGAGAAAAATGGAAAATGTCACTGGACAAAAGGAGCTGGAAGTATCTACACTTGAAGGCAGCAGAATTTGATAGCACTCTAATTGGATGAGAATAAAGTGCACCGCGTCTTGTCCCAAAGCACCTCCGACACGTTCACCAAACCACATAAACCACGGAGGTGTCGCAAAAGGACGGGAACTCCGTATGACCAATCCTTAAAAACTGTTTCCCTTTCATTAATTTCTGCAAAGCATCCTTTTTTTTCTTGTTTTTTTTTGTGGTGATTGAAACCATGCGCACTTTCAGGAGTTTTAACAGTCCTCGTCCCACTAATAGAATTGGGGAATAATAGCTACATAACAGCTCACACCGCTACATAATTGCATTCAAAGGCTATATCTATTTCAAAGGCTATACCTGTATAGGGAAAGGTACTTGTTTTGTATAATTATATTCTTGTCCGCCAGCACTGGTCAAGGTTGTGGGAAGGAAACGCCGAGGAAATGAAGGGAGTAATGGCAATGATAATAATATGGTTGGCAGAGGAATCAAAGGAGCCCCAAATGTGACTCACTCAGAGGAGAGACGGAAGAGAGATAAAGTATTCCCCTTCAATGCAACACACTCATAATGGTCGTAGGAGTAATAATAATAATAAAACTATAATAAATGAGTGTGAATTTAAATGACGTCTAACACGCATTGTCTCATTACAGCAGAGGAGGAATGACGAGGGACGACCACAAAAGAAATTGCGAGCGGTGTGCAATATTTATCGATAATTTGGTCTTCAAGTGAGAATTGTGAGAGAGCGAGGGGGAGAGTGAGGGAGGGGAGAGAGCAGAGAGAGAGAGAGACAGAGCTCTGCTGATTATACAAACACAGGTTTGTTTGTTCAGTTTGTGGAACTCGCCAGGAATTGGTTGGAAAAGAGTGGCTCTCTCCTTGTGCACACGAAGAACCGACGGCGTGGAGAAATGTGTGGGAATTGGGAATACGAATGAGAGGCAAATGGATGGAGCACAAGAGACGAAAATATGTTTGGGGATGGAGTGAAAGACAAAAGGCAGGAGAAGAATTTATTTTTGAAGAACCGAAAAAAAAGAGTACAACGTGCCTGTAGCACCAAAACAAGACAGGGAAGGAGATAAAAAGATTTTTTTGATGAAACAATAAATTTTCGTTCTGGCTGATTTTCTGTCCTTTTTATAGGGATTCTCTCGCCCTTCTCTCCGCCTGTGATCAGAAGGAATCCTCCCCAGCTAACTGTCATATGTGTATGGCAGACATGGCTTTTTTATTTCCACGGCTACCTCAAGAGAGGCTAAGAGTGGAATCGGGGCGGTAATCCCGCAGGGATTTACGAGGTCAGCTTCCCAGGGAGCTTTCCCTCCACTCCAAGAAATACTACTCTCCCCATGCAAACAGCCGTTGCTTTTTATCCAGCCGTGACTTAAGTATTGCTTTATTAGTTTGGGATTCCTCTCATCTTTTTATTTTCCCCCCTTCCCTCACATCCATTTTATTTTCCTCGCTCATCCCATATTTCCCCCTTTTTCTACTCCAACATCTCCTTCCCAGTTTGCTTACATCAACTAGGACAGCTCTTCTAACTTCACTGGATAACCCCTTATATCCAGCCCGTCTCTTTCATTGCCAGACTCATCTTTCCCAGACTCCTTCTAGGACACTGCCTGTGGAGTGCTCTACTTTCCTCGGTAGCCATGTAAGTAGATGTCCTTCTGGTAGCCCGTCAGTGAGTACTTGAGTACGGAGAGACACCGGGAGGGAAATCCTCCCAGGCTTTCCCCTCCCCTTCACATTGACACACACTTAAGCCCCACCAATTATCACTTACTCTTCCCTTCCTCTCTTAATCCAATTACCTTCAATCAATTACCCACTTTTTGGAACAACAGCAATCACCACTTTCCATTGTACTCTCAAGTCATCTAGTGCACGTTACATGCGCGATGTTTTACTCCCTCAGCGCAATGTACAAGATTCAATACCATTGAGCATCGTAACACAGTGTTCGTGTAGGAGCCACGAAAATGGGATTCCGTTGAGCTGATGAACTCGGAATAATTTCAATAAGGGACATATTCCAAATGGAGACAAGTGAGGTGAGAGATGTGAGGAAGTGAAGCCAGAAGGCACCTGTGGTTTGGGAAGCACTCAGGCCGTGAGGAAACCACGAGAATCAATTCTCGCCACTCAACTCCATCCGCTCGTCTTTTAATCAAGTGACGACTCTTGAGTGAATCTTATTAGAGTGTCCTATTGATTCCTCCACGGAAGCACTCCGCCTCCCTTTCTTCCCTCCTAAAAACGGGATTTCTCTCCGAGGGGAGTGCGTGGCATAAAATGTTGGATGTTTGGATCCACTCCTCCCTTGTCTCCACCCTTCCCTTGTCTCTCCAGCCTCTGCTGTTGTTCACAATAACTGCCACTATAATCAACATCCATCCTATCCCTGAGCCACTGGCGGAATTAATGGAAAGATGAAAATCCTTGGAAGGATAACGCAATTATCCCGAGGAGACCCCCTACTTAATGCTATTGTAAGAGTTATTAAATGCGCGCTTTCTATGTGAAGGAAATATGATTTCCTTAACGGCTTTCCAATCCCCGTCCCTCCTCCAACCTTTCTCTGCGGCACATTTATTTTTGAACTTTCTCTATTTCTCTCCTTGGCCGCGATTCCGAGAGCACACATTCATGGGACATACGGGTATAAATACGGGAGGAGTGGAGAGGAGAGCTTGATAGAGGAGATGTGACCTCCATTTAAGAACGTGTCAAATACATGAGAATGAAATGGAATACGTAGAGACTCGGGAGGACGTAATAAGGGAAGAAGAAAGCCCGGAGATGACAGGAAGCAAGAGTTCAATTATGGACCCAATTTCGCCATGTAATGTGATTGCCCACTGCCCAGGAACCTTCTTCCCTTGCGGGAGGAGGAAAGAAAAAGGAAGGGGCGGTGGGGAGGTCCCTCCTGGGGAACCAGCTCAATAGACTTCATTACAACAAGATGGCTGGCTGGAGCAGGTAAGCGTGGAGTATTTTGAGAAGGAGCACCCGAGATTATTGACAAGAGCCAAGGAAGAAAATAAACACGATCGGAGACGAGAAAGGGAAGGGGAAATCTCTTTCAATGCATTCACGCATCCCTCCACCAACCCTTCTCTGTTGGTGGAGTGTCCATGAGTCCTATTCTGTGACTCGGGAAAGTCATGCCCAGCATTTTTGAGCATTCTGCAAGCTTTCTCCTAAGGGTCTTCTCTCATCCTTCGTAGCTCTGCTTTTATGTCTCATCAAGGCTATAGATACTACATTACAATAGATAATTCCCTACCGTGACGCTTTTAATAATTGAATCAGTACTTTTAGTCATTATATTCCCCACTGTTTATTCATCAACATCTACGGTATGCCCTGCTCGTAGACTTTCCTGTAAGTTCTCTCTCCGAATAATTTTTTAAGCAAACATTTCTACCCCAAACTGCTTTCTTTTCCCTTCCAAATGATCCAATTTCCAAATACCAAATTCTTCATCACAAACTCTCGTTCGTTCCTCATCGCATACATATTTGCTCTACTCGGATTTCGCCTTCACTAACAAATCTTCCCCCTCCTCATTTTTCACATCTTTTCAATCCGCCCCACATGAATAAAATTCTGGATCAGCCATGTGTATGGACATACTTGATGCCATGAGTCAAATTACAAGCACTGGGAAAGGAGATCACATTTCCCATTCAGCTATCTTCCACCACCATTATGAACATATGCCTAATTTCTCCGAGCAACCTTTGGTGAAACCATACAAACTTGCTGAACATTTTTTTTTACATTCGTCAGCACTGCTGCACTGATGGTAGCTGCCAAAGACATTTGTATTCAGTTCCGGAAAGAGATCGCCAATGAACAAAGTAATTCCCTTTGGGAAATTCGGGGAAAAGCAATTTTAATTTTTTGTGCACAAGAAATATGTGTAATTTGTTAAAGACATTGCTTCTGAGTTTCTGCGGGGAAATTTCGATAATTTAGTTAAGTCCTTCTCATCCAGAACTGAGTGAGGTTGAGATTTTCATTTGAAATGATCATGCATCGTTGGATGTGCAAAGGTGACGTCAGAGTAGATTGTTTTTTTTTTTTTCATTTTGTATATGAATGAGGTATGGATTTTGGATATGCAAGTTGGTTGAAGCCGTGTTGGGGAATGAGATGAAGTAGTAAAATCGTAAAATGTAAGAGGGAGAGAGAATTGCCGAGAATTGTGGAGAATTGGGAAGATGACCAATGGAAAGAACTTACCGCTAGTTGGGAGCAGATGCGATTCATGGCCCATAACCATTTCTCTCTGGGATTCATCCCCTTGGTCTGCCGCTCCGGAATCATGACTTTGGGTGCTTCCTCATCAAAGCTGACGGTTTTGATATTTTTATCCTTGACTCCAGGAACCTCCAATGATGCCTTCCGTTCGATCCCATCGTCCAGAAGTGAGATCATCGTATCATCTTGGATCTCGTTGAGCATGGCCAATTTGCTGGTGGGAGAAGTTATGCTCCCGGCGCCTGCTGACTCAGCTGACACCTTCCGGAGCATTGCGGCCTGTGCTGCCGCCTCCTCCGCCTCCTGCTCCCGGTAGTACTCCTCATCCTCCTCCGCCAGACTGTCCTGAACCAAGCTGTCCTGACGACTCATCAGACCCCCAACCATTTCCTTCTTCACACTCGGCTTCCTCTCCAAGCCACTCATCCATTCTTCCCGCTCTAGTTCCAAGGAATTCTTCTTGGAGCCACCTTGTATCCATTCCTCTTGACTTTGTCTCCGGGAGAATATCCCTTCTTCCTCCATCACGGAAGTTATCACAGAATTTGTACCCATGCCGGGTCCAGAAGCGCCTAATGCGTCCACGGGTTTAAAGAATGGAGGTGCATTGCTTTGGAGCATTCCGTAGCCATCGTAACTGAATGAGTCCTGCGCGGATAGAGTCGCTTGCTTCGCTATTCGCTCCTTTTGCTTTGCCCAGTATTGTGCTTCAAACTGCTCCTGTGCTTCTGGGTCACGGCCTTGCTCCGAGGTGTTGGACTCCAGCGAGTCCATATGAACTGGTCCAGCATTTCCATCCTCCAGTCCTTCTCCCATGTCTTGATCGTACTGATCATAGGAACTCTGTCGAGCCGTCTCTCGCTCCGAGTAGGTGTCATCAGGCGCTTGGTCGTAGGAGCGGTTCCAGCTGTCGTAGCTGTCATGACCTGGTCAAAGAGAATTTACCCTTACATTTACATATCCAGTCTCGGTAACTTTAACTAGCAAAAGAGTAAAGTTTAAGGTAGTTAGTCAATAGTCAACGTTTTGCTCCAGGACTATCGATTTAGGTAGTCAAATCCATTTAAAGGAAAGCACCATAATAACAGATAGTTAGTCTTTAGCTAGTAAATACATTTATACGGTCTACAAATCTGGATGTTGTCTATTATTGTCACGTGAAGCAAGTAAATAGTAAATCTAAATACATACGATTATGAATATTCGTTGAATGAAAAATCATTGAAGACCAGAAAGGGAAAACTCGCTCACCTGGAACGTAGTTCTCGTCATCAACAGACATGGAATAGTCCATGGACTCCTGGACTGTAACCTTGATTCCGTTTTTAAAAGTTTGGGTAATTTCTCCCGGTTTGGTCATTGGGATTTCAGGAGGGAGGGGTGCGTCGAAACTTTGGCTATTGGAAGTGGGCCCGCCCTCCAAGCCGTAGTCGCGGGTAGAGGTTTGTCTTCGAAAGCTCGCCCGGCGAGAGATGGAGTTGGAGCGCTCCACCTCCACCGTGGGGGCCATACTGTTGGCGGCAGTGACTGTAGTGACGGGGAGGCGCTGATGCTGTGGGGTACCGTCCGAGTACGGCAAGGAAGAAGATAAATTTTCGGCACTTTCATAGGCGTAGTTGTACTCCACGCTGGACTGGGACTGGAGACTCTGAAGCTGACTCGTCTTCTTGCTCACCGATTGCTGGATCGGCTTCGTGATTTGGTCAGCTAGCTTCTGGATGACAGACGTGGCGGCGGCGGCCTTCTCCAGCAGCCCCGTCGCACTACTAATAGTTTCTCGGGCATAATCTCTTTTGTAATCCGCTTGGGAAGTTGGAGCTGTGGGGATGGAGGACGTTCCAGTGGTCGTCTTCCTCTCATCTCCAGCCGAGTATCCGTAGTAATCATAGTCGTAGCCCTCTTGGTCAACCCCTTGGTAATAGTAGTCCATATTGTCATAGCCCTCCTGCCCCTGCCCCTGTCCACCCGCCTCCCCGCTATTTAATCTCGGCTGCTGAGTTTGTCGAGGAGGCACCGTGCCGGGAGCAGGGCTCTTGGCGTAGCCTGGCTGAGTCCCGCTATTCTCCCCGTAATACCCGTAGTCCTGGGACTGATCACATGTCACCAGATTCCCCCGCTCGTCGTAGTACGAGTTGGAGTCGTAGGGAATGAAATTCCCAGCTTCGTCGTAGTAGCCATCGTACCCCCAACTATTGTCGTAGCCCGACTGACCCTCATAGCCCCCGGAACCTCCCACATCATACGGCTGCTCCGCCTGCGGATGTTGTGACGCTTGTGACGTGATTGGCTGCTGCTGTGCCGGCACTGCTGGTTGAACCAGCGGAACTTGTACTGCAGGTGGTGGGGCTTTCTGCACAGAGGGGACTGGAGCCACCACGGATGGCGTTTGAGATTTAGAGGTGGCGGCCGAGACGGTGGATGTGTAATTCGGACCTTCGTAAAAACTTTCATCCATCGTGGCCAGTCCTTGATTGGTGTAAGCGGCGTCGTAGACTTGGGGCACGTTTTGGTACTCATCCGCAGCCACTGATTGTTGGTTCTGAGTGGGGATTTGAGGCAATTCTTTGTAGGGTTTGCTAGAAGCATAGTGGTCCCGTACGCTGCCCTCGCGACTCCAGTCTTGACTGTTGTAAGAATACCTAATTCAAAGTCAATTAAAAATCGAAATTAAAAATTAAAAAAATCGAATTAAAATCTAAAATCAATCTAAAATCACCCATAGTAAGCATATACATGCAAACATACATATGGTTAAAATTAAAATAACAATTGAGCATCTTAGCTTTTGATGGAACCCAGTCAGCTACAGACTCAAAAGTAAATCTAACTTACCCAGAATTATCATCGTATTGACCCTCCCGGGTACTCGGTGTTGCTTGCTGACCCGGTGTGCCTTCTTGTCCGTAGTACGATGAATCTTGACCGTATTCGCTGTAAGAGACAAAACCAAATGAATAATTTCCTTGATTTTACACGTATACATAGTTGTTATTCATACTCTTTTTTCCTGGGGAATAGCCTGTTTACTAAACGGACAGAATGACATATGTATATGTATATTGTTGCATAGACAAATGTTGGTGGAACAAGAATATAAGAATATTCAGGAATTAATACGCAAGCCATGGATGATTAAAAAAAATTAACGGAAAGGAAACAAGCGGGAGGAATCCGGCCTCACTCAGGTTTGGGAGACGCTCAGACACCTCTAGCGTCAACGGACAAAATCAATTGTACAACGGATCTCCAGGATTTTCCAGTAACAGCCGCAAGAGAGTGAGTATACAAATCCTGGCGTTGCTGGAGAAATACAAAGTTCTTATAAAAGAAATCTTCCGCCCACGGATTTCCTTTGTTTCTCCAGGAACCTTTGACTCGGGAAGCTTGGACAAACTCAGAGGAGAAATTCTGTGAAGTGAGAGTAGGTGGGAATTGTCTGGTTTAGTGGTTTATTACCTTCGCAAAAAGACGCAAATGAATTGTGGACGTGATTATACTCACATCTCAAATCTACCCATTTCCTTTTCTCTAGCTGGGAAAAGGAAAGGATGGGATCAAAAGGGGATAAAGGGGAAAGAAATGAGTGGGTTTTCGCAAGAATTGGTCTGGAACGTGCATAGAAAGGTGGGAAAGGAGTGCTTTGTGCCCTGCAGAATTGAAGAGACTTCCGCTCCAACCGTGGCTCTTTTTCTAAAAGGGTGCGTTAGGAGCCATAGAATTTATTTGGAGAGAGTTAGTAGCAATCCATTTGAAAAACAGCCCACTATTCAAACACTTTGTGTGGAAAAAAAAGTTGGCTCCCCAAGTTTCCCGCGGTATTTATATGTATTTCTTTTGGGGAGTTTAGAAAAGTTTTTTTTTCTCCAGAAAAGACGTATCGGTCCTCCAAAGTATGAAGGGGGAGAGATGTGTGAGTGAATAATGGAGGACGGTGGAAAGGTTACAATATCTCCATCTCCATTCAAAGCCACATTGGAGATCACATTTCTCGTACACAAGAAAAGACAAATACTTGAATGACATAAAAAGTCCCAAACGTCCCCCGGGATAAGCAAATGTGGGAATAAAAATGAAAACGTCGCCAAATAAGACCTGAAAAGCGATTTATGGAATGTGTGTCCCCTCTTTTTACTCCTATAAAACACCCTTTCACCTCAAATATTACTTGGACCACATTTCTTCTTGGGACAAACTGTTTTTCAACAGGTCCTTTGGAATTCCTTTCACGTGAACAAGTGTGTGTAGCCGTAATCCTAAATCCCCGGGGGGAAAGCCTCTCGTACTGGCTCCTATACTGGAGGGCATTGAGGAGAACAAAGGGCTAGAACAGTGGAGAACTCACGCATAGTCTTGAGAATATTGGTCATAGACGGAATCTTTTTGGGCGTTTGAGTAGTACTGATTATAAGATGAGTAGGAAGTGGAAGAGAAGCGATCATTGTCATAGAGGCGACTGCTATTGCTGTCCAGCACATCCTGCTGATAATCTCCTTCATGGCCGTCGTCGTGGTACAACGTGTCTTGGCGCTCCAGGCTATGCGTTTTCCGTCGATTATTTTCTGGAGAAAAAAACAACATTTCCATCCGTTACAATTTATTCTTGGGACCAACTTCCGTCCACAAGACTCCAATATCTTGTCAAATTTTTACGACTAATTAAAAAGAATTGATCTTAAAACACTAAAAGTCTGCAATGGTAACTGGTAAAGAAAGCAAAAGGAACTTACTGAGGCTTTTGGCATAGTTGTGCGCTTGTTGAGGATAAACCTGAGCTTCATCATAATCGTCACTGTATTGCCGTGAGTAGGAATCTTCCTTGCGGTAACTACTATACCTGTCAAATGCAAAAGGACACATTGTAACTCGTGACGCTAGAGAGAAAGCCTCAGTGTTATGCACACACGCCCGTGATTTCATCAGCCACTCCACCACATTCTAATGAGTCCTTTTAGGGGAGACGAGGAGGGGAAAGAGAACGTTAGAAAGAGACGTGAAGTTGTCATTAGCATAGGATTGTTTCCAGTTGTAGCTCAGATGAGTCTCTCATCATCATTATCACCGTCTTCCACAGCCTCTTTTGTACAAATTAGGAGGACACAGAGGGATTCTTAGGCCAGATTGAAATGGAGGCACAATGTGCGGTCTCCGTCTCAAAATGCAAGGTTACTCCCGCCAAGGACGTGGGATAAAGTGCGGGTAAAATTGTTACAATTACATGCTGGATGTCGGGAAGACGAAGCTCCTCCACTTATGATGGTCCTCACATTAAATCTTCCCAGAGCTCTCCCTCCTCTCCCCGCTAACACTTAGTTTTTATTCGTTTCAAAAGTGCACCCACTCTCAACGTAATCACCATTCCCACTTTTTTTATGCAATTTAGTACGATTCCCTTCCATTTGGGAGGGAAGAGGAAGTGGCGTCCAAAAAAGTAGTCACTGTACTATCTGCAATTGAAGATGAGGTTAAAAGTCTGCCATTAATTTTTGAAGAAATCCGCAGCCCGGAAGTGGAGATGGCAGCTCAAGGGGAGTTGCTAATAGAAAAAGTACTCGTCTGCGATTGGTGGGAAAAATACTTTGCTCACAAAAAGTTCTTGCCGGCGTAAACTGGAGACCGACTGGGCATTAGACAGAATGCTCACTGGAAATATTTTAATCCTGACAGGTATTTAAGATGCTCTGCCGAGAGGAAGATGTGACTTGGGGAAATTGGGAAAGAAACACCTTATCTCTCCTTGAAAGTATCGCAAAGAAAGCCGGCACGTGTGCAATAACTTCCGCACGTCCTGACTGGTTGCTCCACTTTAAAAGCAGCCTCTCACTTTCCTTTTGTAAAGGTGAAAGAGACGGAGAAAAGATAAATTGTGGGATGAAAGAAAGCTGAAAACAATGGGGAGATCCATTGTGTGAGGCTTAGAGACAGATCTTTCCTTATGCTCCGCCTCAGAACTTCATAGAATTCACCTTGAAAAGAGATTTTTTGCCCATCCCTCAGCCTTCACTATCTGTCCTACTCGTCTCTTTACATTTACGATTTACCTTCCCATACAAAAGGATCTATTTAAATTTCCCACCCGTATGTACCGCCTACATTCGCATCTTACTCAGCCGCGCTCCAGCAGCGCACCTGCAGATCCTTCCATTGCTGATACACATGCCTTCCCCAAAGTAATCAAGTAATCACTGAGATTAAGGGAATTTTTGTGTGGAAAAAGGAAGGAAAACCCGGGTGGGATGGCGACATGGAGATAGAAAGATGCGAAAAGATGTCCTGGATGGGGTAGAAAGATGCAAAAAGGAGTCACTCTCATCCCTCACTCAACCTTCTCAACCAATTTGTGAGCCCCTAAAGCAGTAATGCAGTGGAAGGTAATTCAGGCCGTTATCTAGCAACTGCATTGCCCATGGTAACAGGAACAACCTGCGAATGTTCCCTTGCAAAACCGACCTGCATTCCTGGCCTTAAGAATCTCGGGGGTCCCCAAGCATGGGATCATCACGGAGGGACTTGCTTGTCCTTTAATGTTTAGTGCCTCATCGGAACTTGTATTCCCGGGATGGTGTTTGGATGCAATATCCGGATGGTTGCTCTAGTCCTCTGATCATGCCAAGCCCTCACATCTCCCGAAATGGGACACGTACATATAAAGACACACGTTCTCTTCACACACAATGGCCATTGACGCTCCAGGGCAAATCTTCCACCAACACTCCCTTATGTACTGTGAGAGCGGGAGAGGGAAATGCAAAATGCAAGCCTTTGATTAGCTTTCATAAGCATAATGGTTTGCATGAACGGGGCTGAACATATATATATACATATGCATATATGCATACATGCTGTACATAGTATGAAACGTCTAAGTACATCCACTTTCTCTGCTTTCACCAAAGTAGTGGGGAGAGCGCCTTTGAAATACAGCTCTCACACCAGCACTACATCATGTACTTATCTCGGGGAACATTATTATTATTATCATCATTACATATTATTATCATTGCAGGGACTGGATCAATACAACCACCAGGCCTAACTCCTTGGCCGTCCTACTAATCCTGGGAGGAACAAGAAGGAGCACACAATTAAACATGCAGATGATTCTCTACCCCTCGCCGTCCGTTTCCTCTACATAACCAAGAGTATGCTATATATCCATTCATTCTCATAATTAAACCCACTGCTTCAACCAACATTGCCCAAGTCGAGCGTCATTCTTTTTTTTTTTTTTGTGAGGATTCATCCGTTGATTTGCTTTTTGGGGGAATGATGACATTTTTTTCTGGGCACTCATCATTTCTAAGGCTTCTGTCTACGTCGCAAAATACATGGTGACATTTATTTGTTTTGTGTCACACTATTATGCTTCTATTTCCTCATTTCTAACGTCCTTTTTGGGAGAAAAGTGATTGTGTGCGGACGCTGAGGAACCGCAGTTGGGTGATGAAAACGGACTTTCACTCTACATGGGAGCACCAGCAATATCTAAATACATTGTGAAGAAAAAGAAGAAAAAGAAGAAAGAAAAAGAGATGGCTTACCCGTCGTTCCAGGAGTCGTGTCTTCGATAAGCACTGGAAGAGCAAGAAACCAAAGATATGTAAATTCCAGGCCGTGATTTCTGAGGAAGTCTGTGGG
The DNA here is from genome assembly GCA_034698585.1 of Disparrhopalites patrizii. Classification (NCBI taxonomy): domain Eukaryota; kingdom Metazoa; phylum Arthropoda; class Collembola; order Symphypleona; family Sminthuridae; genus Disparrhopalites; species Disparrhopalites patrizii. The sequence goes on along the minus strand of JAQGBT010004085.1, from coordinate 2,336 downwards.
TTTGGGTGGGAGTTTAGGGGTAAATAGGGACAAATAGTAAATGAAGGAAATAGTGAATGAAAAAGGTCTGTAATTACCTGTAAGGTTTGTAACTTTGAGGCCGGCTGTTGTAGTAAAGAGGATCAGTCTCGGAATCTCTAACTTCGTCCCAGTATTGTTGTGTCTGCGCTTGTTGTGAGTGCGGGCGTGAGCGATGGGTGGCTGGATGACCTTGCGAGGTGGGCGTCAAGTACTGCGATTGGGACGAAGGCAGTCCATGGGTTTGCGGGAGCTGGCGATGGCGGTGCTGAGAGGACGTGGGCGGGTGGTAGGCCTGGCCGTTGTTCCGGTAGTCGTCGTCCTTCTCGTAGGAATTCTCCCGACTCGAATTTAAGGATCTTTGAGGCGTGGCCAGATTATGTGCTGCCGACAGGAACTGGGAGGCGGATGAATTCGGATGTTGACCCACCGGATAGTTCACGTCCGATGTGTAGTCACTGTCTTCGGAAACCCCCGCTGTGGAAACATGTTCACAAACATTCCCAGTATGACGGCATACAAAGATCCATACAAATCCATACAAATCCTCCCAGGCTTTCAACCCCCGTCTGTTTGTGCATATGGGAAAGCTGGTAACAAAAAGCAAGGAGGACAGGTGTATGGGGCTAATGTGGCACCCAACCAAGCTTAAGCGTGCGTAAGCATCTTATGGGATTCCAAAATATTCGGAAAAGGCGAAATATTCAGAAAAGGTAAGTAGCCTGAAGCATACATAACAATTATAATAATGAACCTTCCCCTGATCTCCTCCGTAGATCATCGTTCATGTGCGCTCTAAAGAGGCGCATTAGCCAGATGAGGATATATTGAATTCCCTGTATTTACGCAAGGCTTGACTAGTGCTCAAGTAGCTCCTATTTGTTCCGGGCCTCTTGTCTCCTCCGATCAGTTGGATTAGAGCGGAGAGGTGTGCGAAATCTCCTGCTCCATGCATACAAAGTGCTTATGAGAGACAGCATAAGGCCACCATGCCCTCTCCTCATTCGGGAGAGAGAGAGAGATTCCGGGAAGAGACTCTTATGACAGAGATGGCCACCTTCCCATGGCACGTCACCGCAAAGCCGCTTTTGCATTACAAACACAAATAATGGCGGAAACATGCTCCCCAAAAAGAGACTAAAAATAACTGGAGATTCGAAGGACACCATCATTTCCCGTACAGCATACAGACACATACATATGTATACTTTCCTCGCTCTGACACACTTGATGCAAATAAGATTTCCTCCTCCAAAGCGCTTTGTGCAATAATATCAAATGCGCAGTATCACTCCCTTTATATGGCTACAAGTAGAGTTTCCAGGAAGTAACTTTTTGGGTGGGGTAATTGGAAATATTTTGGTCCTCCCGACTAAAGAAGGGAATGACGGGGCGGAAGTGAATGGTCGGCGGATGTTGAGTGGTTGAAAGGATTTATCAATGATACACCTACGTACACACATAGAGAGCATGTGGGAAGATGGATGGAGCGGATTTTTTTGGACTTCTGGCTTACTAATTGGAGTCTCCCTCCCCACTTCCGTCCTCCTCTTATTGACGTCAACAAGGAAGCCCGGAACCAGCATGGATGGAAAAAAGCGGATATTTTGGGAGACGTTGACAGAGTGAGGGAGACACCGAGGAAGATGGGAGAAGACCCGGTCTATGGCTTTAGAGAAAGCACAGACGGAGAAGTGGAATGAATGAAAGGAGGAAAGGAGGCTGGAATGGATGTGGATAAATTGGAAAGAATGACTCGAAAAGGAGGCTAAATTAATGAGGGATGTGTGGGACAGGAGGGAAAATGGAGAAAAACAGGGACAAAACAAAGACTAAGGGGGAAATTGAAAGGCAGAACAAGAAATCCTGGGGACAGAATATTGAAAGGACTTTTGAAAGAAGAATCGGAGACAATGGAAAGGAAGGCTCTAGAGAAAAGGAAACTCCGTGGAGACGAGCCCGAAGCGCAACTGTTGATCGTCCTGGTTGTAATTGCGTCGTATGCAAAAATGATTTTGTCTCCTTCACTTGTTCCATCCAATTCTCGCGATTTCCACGCCTTCCCAAGCGTGTGGCAAGAGTAATTCCCCTTTCGCTACAATTATTTTTTAGGACAAACAAAGCTCTTTGTATTGCTCCACTTTTTTCGCCCATGCCCATTCAAGTCTCCGATTTTTTGGGGATACTTTCATCTTTTTCCTCCTTTTTCACACCTATTGTTCATGCAACTCACAATATAGTTATATGTAGAGGTGTATATGTATGTAATGTGCCTGTAATATACAGTAATCACGACATGTTTATGTGTCCCAACGAGT
>JAQGBT010004084.1:0-17565 GCA_034698585.1 Disparrhopalites patrizii | reverse complement strand
AATCCTTTTGTATTTAACCCTTCCCAATTTAATCCTTTTGTATTTAACCCTTCCCAATTTAATCCTTTTGTATTTAATCCTTCCGAATTTAATTGTAAATGCCAACACCCCTCGGGCATCCTGAAGCATTTACATCCACTATACATATCTCTATGCACTTTCCTCCTGAAAGGTGAGTGCGGAAAATGGAGAGTCCAGGAAATAAAATTTTATTGTCCTCCAGGACTGACATCCGAAAAATTATAAATCCAAATTTGATAAATACGCGTTTTTCCTAAATAGGAATACAAATTTACATTTCGGACAGCTAAAACCTAAATTCGAATTCCGATAAAATTTTATTCAATACTCAGACACATATGAATACGTACTCAGATACTTTTCGAATATTTTTTGAGTTGCTTATAAATGCAATCTGGCTTAACTTGTAGCCTGAATAAACACAAAATCAATAAGAAAAATTATAGATTGACTTCTAATTTTTCAAAAATCGACGTTTTTACGGAAGTAATAATTAGATGTACATATTACGGCCAATTGAAAAAATCACCGTTAAAATACCTTGATTTTGCAAAAAAAAAAGAAGGCGAGAAATTAGCAATATAATGAAGGAATTTGGGAATACCAAGAAATAGGACTCCGTATGTTAAGTTTTGAATACAAAATTAAATTTGAGATGTATTTGTAATTATAAATATTATCCAACCAAAATGTGGGTACTAATTCAACAAATAATGAAGTGAAGAATCAGGAACAGCCTCGAGCGAAATCTAGTACATATTTGTACTATATTATGTACATTAACCAATGTTATATTAATGTGTCAACAACCTCCAAGAGGAAATTCACTTACATGAACTCAATGTCAATGGGCAGGCATGGTTGTCAAAGGGGAACTTGGCGAATCCCATGGGACAGCTTAATCTCACCGATAGCCTGTACATTACAACAGAAAAAAATGACATCATATAGAAAGTGTTGACAGGGATTTCCACCTGACAGAATTACTAACAGCCTTTCAAAACCTCTTGTTTTTTTCAACCCAACAACTTTCCTACCTTTCATTGTGATTGACGGAGCCATCAAAGGTGAGCTTGACGGAAGAACTGTGTGCCTCCGGTCGTTTGGCAGCAGCGGAATTCCGAATGAAGAGATCCGGCACCCAAATCTCGGGATGCTTCCCGGACAAAACAATGTCCTTGGAGGTGAGGTTGGACAGGCGGGAGTCCATCCATTGTTTTCGGAGGATGAGATCCACTGTCAACTCATTTGCATTCTCATTGATGTCCCGAATGGACAGGACTTGAATGGATACCTTGATGTAGTCTGCTACTGCCCCATTATTCGGACGGATGGAGGGGTCATAATTCTCCGGTAACTTTATGGAGACCACATTCCCTAGTAAACTGACGAATATTTTCAGTACAGACCTTTTTTACTTATATTTATATGCATGTATTTATATTTATTTATGTTTGTATTTTTTTCATTTTTTTTAAAGAGCAAGCTGAGCTTTGGTTATTGCCAACACGTGTGTCTACACAGGAAAAAGGGGCAGACGACTGACACGACAATCCTGATGCTTGACATTATAACCTAATATAACCAGTTACCAGTTGCCTCTTGCACAAACCCAATCGGTCCCTATAGCTCTCTGTCAATAAACAATATCTCGTAACGGGATACAGGAAGGAGTTAACCAGGTGACAAAAGCTTTTTTTTTTATTTTCAAAACACTGACTATTACGAAGTATATGCTGATTTTATTCGGAGCGTGTGAGAACCAGTTTATAGTTTCTTTATTTTTTGCATATATTTAATATTTCCAATAACCAGTGACATTTGCTTGGCACAGACAGGTCAAGAAATATTTGAAGGAGCCAGCTTGTATTACATAGAGGAAAATTTTGTATTATTGTAACATTATTATTTTGTATTATTGTATTCCGTGCCCTCTTTAATTATGGGTTATAGTGTATGAAATAAAAAAAAACGATTATGAATTACATAAAAAAATCTCAAATTTAGACTTATGCCACCGGCTATTTTATAAGGAAGACACGAGAGAAAATACACTATTTTGAATTTGACTATTGGTATAGCTACTATTTTTTTTATTTTTTGACAGTAAGAAAATCCCTTGGAGTTATTTTTCTCCTGGTCGGATAATCTGCATTATTGTAATGAATCCTCGCCCTAAAAACAATAAAAAAAGTTGTTTTTTGGCCTTACACGAATTTATCAAGAGGTCATAAGTGGACGTAGCCCAACATATTTCACTATTTTTTTTTTTAAATTTTACTTGTCACTATATACTTCAAAATTCTGTATATACATACATATGATGATATGATGTATGCATGTGCCAAAAGAAGTAATTACTGCCCTGTGAAAGCTCACCTTGACATATACCCGCACGAACGTTGGAGGAAAAAATGTGTATAATACATAATGTGCGAGTGAGAGGATCTAAAAGCATCTGATGACTATATAACATTTTTCAACATGTTATTATTATTACATTATGCCCATATGTAAACACGTCTCTCTTTGCCCCTGCACTTTATCTATAATGCATAGATACCAGAAGTGGATGGAGCCTACAGCATATTTTTTCCACGTATGATGAAACCATTTTGCTTTGACTCGACGTCCCTGCCAAAACATGTCTACACCAGATAGCAGATTAAGTGCAATTATTTGCCGGAAAATAAGAGTACATTCAAGTTATTACATTATTAAAAGGAAAGACTTGAGTTGGAAAAGAGAGCCGATAATTGGGGACTCGCCAGTACAGAATCCTGTTCGCATGTTTCGGAAATATGGATTGTGTCATTTTGTAGCTCCTTTGGATCTTTGCTCAGAAATACAAGCATTAGAAAGGAACCACTAAATTCAATGTCTTTAAAATTTTACAAAAAAAATAAAAACTTACAGAAAGTTGAGAAGAAGCAGTAGGAACGGTGTGACTGGAATCCGCCTCATGTTAGAATTTGTCAATATCATCTTTCACTCCTCTTTTTGTGCTCTTCTACCAAGATTTTGGACGTAAGAAATTCCTCCCAGAATCCTACCTTTGGGAAAGACCTGGGAAAAACAAAAAATTGGAAGTATGAACAAGTGGTGATAATAGTTTCACTAGTGTTACACATGAATCACACTGCAAGAGATGCTTGAATTTCAACACTCTTTGGGCACTTGTAACAACAATACCGATGACATGGAGCGGCATTTACCTATGTACCTTTCACATCTGTCATCCTATACCTAAAAAAAATAATCCTTTCGAACATCATCGTGCCTTGGAAATAATGGTAAATGTAATGAGTCCCAAATGCAGTATGTACATACCATGCATTTCAACCTAAGAATTTGTGGCCAAAAAAATTGGGCAAAAAAAAGAAGAAAGGAACTGCTGCTGACATTGTTGAACTTTTCCCCAGTGGAAAACTCATTGGAAGGCCCCAACTTTTCAAGGTTTTGATTGACTTGACCAAAAAGCCAAGTATGTACGTATGTAAGTATATATACATATATAGGTACAGTATGTTTTTGCCAATAATAAAAATTCAAGGTTGAAATTATCCTCTTTTCCGATTGTTGAAATGCACGCTAACCATTCGGGACTCATTACATTTATTGCGTGAAGAATGAGAGAGAAAAAGATCATAATCTTTGTACACTTTCCAAAACAAAGCAAAAAAATTAAACAAGAAAAAAAAAAGGAATTAGGAACACCTAATAACCTCCCTGTTATATAATAATCGTAAAAATTACAGAAAGAATCCCATGAGTTCCTTCGCTCCTCTATACGTGACTAAAAGCTCATCATGTGTATTGAACATGGCTCATCAAAAAAGTATTGGGTGACGAAGCTCACTTTTTTTTTTTATTATCACACTGGAGAAGATGAGAGAAAAAATAATACATTTTTTTTTACACCAACAACATTTTGAAAGGGAATACAGAGGAAAGGCAAGTCATAAACTAGTTGAAAAGGCTTTTGAAATTTTTTTCGTCTGTCTTTTAATACTATTCCCATTCATGTTTTTTTCCTTGCGGGCTCCAAAGCTCTCATAATAGGAAGAAACTGATTGAGAAGAATTCAGCGAGTGTGAAGAGAGAAATGTACAGACGTTGGGATGGTCAAAGGTTTATTTTTAGTTTGAGGAACGGGATGGACAAAAAAAAAATTGTTTGTATTGTTATGTACAACCTTTATAGTTCTATTACGTGTAGGTATAATATAATACCTCTCGTTTACGTAAGACAGCCTTATCTCATCTTCTAAAAATGCATTTGTTTGCTCATTCCCTACGGCTCGACGTCTCCCGATATTTCCCCCCTGTAGCCTCCAGGCTCTTTTTCAACTACCTTTCCGAGAGTGTACAGAGGTCTTGGAAGAGGTCTTTGATGTATATATGTATATACCTGTGTTCAAAGGCGTGTTTCTACAGAAGGCGGTGCGGTAAGGTAAAATATTATTAATTCGCATATCTCTGAAAAATATTACAACTCCCTTCCCTCGACACACATGAGCCTTCTGACTCCATGCATAAAATTATTTTCCAAAAAGTTTTTTCTGCACACACACGTATTTACGGTTCAATGGCTCTTTCCTCAACTCTCCTTTGAAAAAATAAACAGTGGAAAAAAACCCTTCTCTTTTCGTCGTTCATTTCATTAGAAAAAATATATATTGGAAATCACTCAAAGTACATGGTTAAAAGTCATTACCTTCGGGATTTCCACTCTTCCAAAAGGTACACAAATAGGTGGTTTATTTGGGAAACGTATTGGAATGCGCACCAAGTCAGCTGAATTCCTTTGGGGCAGTAATTGGTGCTTTTAGTACATATAACTATTAATATTATTTACCCTTGTCTTCACCACTCTCTCCTCATCATGGATACTTAAATGCAGATTAGTTTTGCACAATAATTCCGTGTTTCTCTCTCTCTCTCTCACTTCAATCACATCTGCATGACACTTAAACCAAACAACTTAGAAGTTCATCACATTTTATGAGGGCGAAAAGAGTAGATGGATCCTTACGTTTCGCGCCTGTACAAAGCCCCCAAAAATAATATTGGAAGCCAGTGCAAAGAACAAATTTTCACTCTTTTATTTTTGAAGCTTGAAAAAAAAAATTTGTAAGTGTGTAAATAGGGACAATAATAAATTTTTATGACACTGTCACTCTCACAAAACGCACCCCTTGCTCACTTAGAGGCTCAGCATGGACTGGAACTCCTGGGTGCTTTATCCTCAGCGTGACCACACAAATGTCAATACACATAAGAAGATTTTTTTGACACTCACAGACCCTCTCACCACTTGAGAATAGTTGTCACACTTGATTAAAACGGTTAAATGATCCCCAGTAGGAGCCTCATCACGCGGCACTCTAATTTTTTTTTGGTAGTAACTTTCGTTTTTTTAGTTATTTAACCGTCTATAGAAATTTAGCTAATCTTACTACATTAAGAAGTCATATGGGGCAGGGTGGGATAGCCAACAAAAAAAAAACACCAGGCACAATGATATGACATGCTCTTAAGGAGGAAGCATGAGAGAGAATGAGGGGATCGTCTATAACGTGGTGAATGTGGCTCTTGCAGATGTTGTGGTTCCAACAATCCACTATTATTGTTGTAAAGTTCTATAGGGCGAATGTTTGACGTTTCATATACTGAAGAAGAAAAAAACAAATGTGCTCACTCACAATATTTCCCTGGCCTTTTCTTCTGGTCTATTAGAAAGAAGGGAAGAGAAATGCAAAAATGATCCATTGAACAAGTATACATGCAACTGATTAATGTGGTTGAGGAGGTTAAGCTTTGAACAAGTGAGTGAGATGTAATACATTGTGTACATATAATAGATATTAAATGCATGGATAATATGCAACAACGGATGGAGGACTTTCCTTTCAAGAAATGTACTTCGATCGTATACATATGTATGCCTGTATATATTTTATATATAGGTATACATACCCCTTCAAATGATGCCCATACCGTTGAGACTGAAGGTTGCATATGTTCACTGAGCTTCCCAAGCTCGAAAAGTGACTAATCATCATCATTATTCCTATGCAGATCCTATATAATCATATTCTTCCCGTCATGACCAGAATTCAGAAGCGTGTGAGGGAAAGGAAGGGCAGGATTTTCTATGGGACTTAATTGGAAAATTTAACATATCAATTGTGATTTGATTTTCTAACTTTTTTTAAAAATACTGCCTTCTGTATTCGTACCTTCGGAGATATTTTGGAAAAAACGGAGTACCTAACATGGTTTTATAGATTCGTGGAAAGACCATATGGCTCGGGAAGAAATGGGGTAATATGATATAATTTGCTTATTGGTTTGGCCAGAATTGCATGGCTCATTGAAGTTATTCCATTTCATTCGTCAACCACCACTATTTAATAGCTAATACGTGTGGAACTTGAAATGATTGCATTACATTTTTTTTTTTTTTGCGTTTGTACTCCACACCGTTGCGTTGTCTGAGCTTTGCAATGACTTACGCCGACCCTTAATTTCCAAAAGCGAAAACGTAAGAAAAATCTTGTATTTCCTGTTTTCCATGTGCACATTCCTTCCCCCAACAGATCTGCCCCATCTCTCTTGGAGATATATTAGAGATCCTATGAGCAGGTCTATACAAGTCCGTCATCTCTATTCGAGACAATGTGTGTACATACGTACATTATGGACATGCATTACGCCTAACTGTCCATTGAGATTGTTTTTTTATACTTCTTTCCTGCAAAATGAAAGAAAAAAAAAGAAAAAAACAAAATTCAATCCATGAGACAAAAAAAAATATCTTGGGTTGTTTCAAGACTCGTCGAAAGAGATGCAGCCCAATGGATAAATTACGTACATATATACACATACCCATGTATGTGTGCATATATGAATATAAAGTAAATTCACTCCTTTGTCGCTACAGAAAATGGCATCAATCCCAGATGAGCTTCTCCCTCCATGCACTCCGCACGCCGGGAATCAGTTATGCCTGTCTAACTGTAACTCTGTGTATATTTATTGACAAAAGGAGTATACGAATATTGAAAGCATGCTGAGGAGGAAGTATATTATGTGTACACTATTATTATTGTGGTCTCGTTCCGTCGAATAATATGTAACCAACAAGGGCTTTTTCACTCTTGTAAGCCGCACACGTGGCGAGGACCCAGAAACAGCCCTTTGGTACAATGGTTCATTGGTCCATACTTTGTTATTCAACAGTGAATAAGCTCCTCTTCGGACGGATTAATTAAGTTCGTAATAATCTATTTCTGATCACGAAAAAGTCTGATGTAAACATTTACTTATTAACTCAAGTCGAGTACAGGCGGATAATTCCTTGCACAGGAAATTCCAAGAGAGACATTGTTGAAATACTTCAATGTGTATAAGATCCCTTTATATATAGGACCTGTTATTAAGAGCAACAAATTGCACATTACACTATGTACGATAGCCAATGACGATTTTATTTAGAAGAAAGGACGGCTCCAAAGCACGACTGTGGCTCTGCTTTTGAAAAACACAAGTCTTTTTATGTGGTGAAACCCATGAGCTGTCCTTGGAGAAAATGAATTAGTAGTTTTGTGAGATGCAATTGTAACTGAAAAAAAAAGAAGCTAAACCACATCTATATGAATCCTGTTCACCCAGAAGAAAGAATAGCAGGAGGTCAATTGAGAAATTTTTTGTGTGGACTATTAAGCAAATGAAGTGCAGTCTCCGTAAAAATTCCGGCTGCTCTCATTCACATTACACTTGTCATTTATTTATAAAGATGGAATGGGCACGAGTGCTTTACGGGAGATGGTCCAATGTCAAATTATGGGAGATGGTAGTTTCAAGAAACTTTGAAGACAGAAAATTCTTTCGGGATCCCGTTTGAAGGTCATCCCTTGGGGAAGAAATTTCTCTGAAATGATCATCCTTCCGAAACGGACTAACTACCATTTAAATACACGCTAAAAAAATATGGTTTATGGTGTAAGAATCATTTGGCCGGGTTTGGAATGAGGAAGAAAAGAATTCCTGGGTCTCGCCATAAAAAGCGGACAAACATTTGAGTGAAACCATTAAGAGAAAATAGCTGTTTATTTGTGATAACATCTAATTGTAAGAGAGATAACTTGGGAGTGGTTGATATGACTCGGTTAGAAATACAATAATAACAAAATATGGAATAACAGTCTCGTTTTTCATGGAGTAAAATAAATGTTAAAATGTGGTGTGAGGCTCCTTGGAACTCCGCCGTCGTCGCCGCCTCTTGGCGTAGCAGCAACTGGGAAAAAAGAACCGGAAGGGCTTGCAAATGCAAGTATTCAAATGGGAATTATTTCTCCGGCAAAAGAAGGACATACAACGATAAAATCCTCTCGTACTCCGACTACCTTTCTGAGACCTCAGGGACGGAACCAAACTATTCGTGCTCGATGTTGTGGGAGAAATCCGGAGAGACACGGAGTGACAAGGTAACATCACGTCTGCTGTGGCTAAGGACAAACAAAATCCCCGGGGTTTAATGTTTTTTAGTGCTTGCATCCGTTGTACATCACTAATACAAATTGCTCAGTGTACAAAATGAACCAAGGCTAATTAATTGTTTTTTTTCAGTATGTGTAGGGAGTAGCGTGAGATAATAGTAGAGAAAAAAAATTAATACAGTTCAGCCTGTACACACTGGACAAAACCATGTGATTAGCCAGGATACTTACATTGGATAAATGGTTTATGGCTTTCTCCGTCCGCAGGGTGCACGGTGGCCTCGCACAACCTCACGAAATGGCAGTACGGAAGGAATTCTGTGAGTATTTCCTCTTGTTGTTGCTGTTGTCTACGCAAAAAAGCGGATGCAGTTGGGTCACGGTACGCTAAAAGTTCTTCGGCTTGTCCTTTTGGAGGCCGTCTGAGATTGTCATGATATGGATCGTTGTAGTAATCACTGGACGATGAAGACACGAAATTATTTTGGGGTGACAGATCTACTGGATTCGGGTTGTTTGTAAAACTTCTTCGATGAGAATGACCCTCCGATCCACCGGGGACGTGTTGCCCTCGTACATTCACTAATTTTTTCTCCCACAAAGGTTTTAACTCGAAATTGAGTTGTATATTGCTGACTTCTTCCAGCATCCTTGATGACTTTTCGGGTGGTGGGGTGGAGGAGGAAACCAAGACGAAACTCGGGATTCGGACAGCACGGAGAGGATCTAATTCCAATTTCGTGATTTTCGAGGGTTCTATGTCGTCCAAGGCACCGGAAGAGAGAAATGAAAATTGAGGCGTAGGACTTGGTCTTTCCACAGGAGGATGAATTGGCTTGTCATTCTTTTCCGGGAATTTTGGTTCCTCTTCAACCTCTATGCATTTTTCTATCCTCATTTTTGCGTCTTCCTTCCGGATGTCTTCTTCTTGTCCCTCTTCTACCTCAATTATAATAACGGAGGAATTTTCTAATGGAGATTCTTTTGAAGGGAAGCTCACGATTTGTGTGGGAGCATGTTCGTCCTTTTCTAAACGTACACATTCCGTGATCAGATCTTCTTTCGTATTACCTACATCTATTCCCCGATCTTCTGGCACATTTTGTTCAACTCCAATGGGGTCCTCCCATTGGTTTTCTGAAGGGCTGTCCTGATTCTCCTTGATATCTTCGCATTGGATGTCATCTGCATTTTCTCCGACGATTTCGTCCTCCGTTTTTTGCGGTGGCTCAAATTCCCCTTCTTTCTGCTCTTCCTCATTGTCAGCTTCCTGGTCGAATTGGGCGTGAATTCCTTCCAAGATTTCCACATTTGTTTCATGCGTCTCTTCATCGTTATTACTTTGGTTCCTTTCCTCTTCCATGTTTAACTCAATCCTTTCCTCTGTTACCTCTTCTTCACTGTCCGAACTGCCCCGAGATTCTTGTTTCACCTCGGTATTTTCTGTATTTTGTGTCCGGATTTCTACGAACTCGTGGTCTTCCTCAGCATGCTCTCTGGAATTAGTTCCGAGGAGAAGGTCCAGCTTGTGTATTATCCTTTCACAGTCTGCCTCGGCGGTGAAAGTGGCGCTGTCCTCGTACAAAAATCCGTCGTCTTTATCATTATTGGACATGGAGAAGTCTCGCCTGCTGGAGGAGTCACTGCTTATGGATGTGAGACTTATGCGGGATTCTACTACTTCCGTGACAATCCTGGGCATTTCCGTAGCTTTGCATTTTATCGTGGATCTAATGGGTCGGAGGTACGGTAAATTTTCCAGTACATCTTCTACGGGTGGTCGACTCCTTAAGATCTCTAAAGGGAGCATACAACTGGAGTCAACGCTACTGGTACTCGTCGAGGCGGAGGGAGTGGAGAAAAGAGAACTGCAAAAATTATGTCGAGGTGAGATGCTTTCTTCTTCAACTGCGTTTTCCGATTCCGCTGACCAATTTCTAATGAAATGTGTGGAACTTTCATTTTTCTTCAAAGCATTTTGGACAGGACTATTTTTACTGCAAATGTACGTGGTGGGGCGGATGGTATTATTTGCTGAGGGTTGGCGAAGGTTCGTATCGGAGTGGCAAGAGCGTTTCTTGGTATTGCAAACCGGATGGATAAATGTGGGTAATAGAATATCGGATAATCGACTAGTTGGACGACACGGGTTTTTGGATTTTATTCTCGGATGCCCACGGCTACATACCAAGGACCAATGATTGCAACAACTGGAGGATGTGGCAGTGACGGGAGTAATGGGATTTTCCCTTCGAGCAACCGGTAATGGAAATAAGGAGCTGGAATTCCTGGCACGGGTGACAGATCGGTTTTGAAGGTCAATGGAAGTACATGAGGATGAGGATGATTGTCGTCGACGTTGTAATAATCGGTTCTGATGATGATGATGATGATGATGATCACCGTGACACAGATGAAAATCCGAATCATGGTGACTTCCATAAGGCCCAGGACTAAAATTGATGTCCGTAATTCCTTGTCCAAAAGAATTCCTGGCATTCTCACAAGATGGTGTTTTGTGTGGTCTCAACCTTCCTCCAACTAACTGGGGGAAACCGGTAACCTCCGTTCTGCTCGCGTTTCTGGATGAAGCTTCTTTTGGGAATAAATCATCCACATCCGGCCATTTACTGGAGGGGCAACCCGAGACGGATGGAACTCTGGTTCGTAGGCGCCTCCTCCCCGACAATTGGGTCCGGGCGCTTAGATAGCCCCGATTATGACCATGTTCTTCTGTAGCACTTGCCGACGAACTGAGCTTACGTCTTCCCGAACGTGGCTCTGAAAACACAGGCTCGGAATTTTTATTCCTGATGTCCTTATGGAACTGGAGATTGGAAGGTGAGGAGGAAGCTGGAATCAAGAATTCTGGGTCGAACCTGCCTTCGTAGGAGGGATCTTCTGGTAAGATCACATTTACAGGTTTTGGCACTCCTGAGCGCCGTTGCCAGGCTGGGATTTCAAATTTATCACCCGCCATTCCTTTCCACGTTCCCTCAGTCCAATTATTTACAGTCGATCTAAATTGACAAAAACAGACTAGTGTGCTTTAAAATTCTTATGCATATACCTACATATACGCGTATTACCTACGTACATAATATCGACTTTCTATGATGGGCCAAATTACGAACATAATTTTTTATAACATACAAATAGGTATGTGCACAATTCTATTTATGTATGTATATTGCAACAAAAATCATACTTAATCGTATGCTCTGGAAATTCATCATCGGATATGTCGGTTGGTGGGACTATTGTTAGCATAATATACTGGACAGACTCAATGAAAGCAAACGAAAATGAGTAATTAGTGAATGCACGATTGGAATTGGATTGGTAATTTGTACACGATTTTTGCTCCTTTTTGCAGAATATTAGGCATTACTTAAACTTTAATCTTGTTTTGTCTGGCAAAGAGGCACAAAAATATCTAATTATTAATGGGAAATGGGATATTACGGATCCATCACGCATTTTCACCTTGATCGTCTTGCACGGAACCATGTGGCCTGATTAACCTTCTGACGAAAATAAAGACAAAGACATTCGTTATTCTTCCATCACTCATCTAGAGAACGCAAAAGTACTTTGACTTTTGGTCACTTGGTCTTGATGGACCCCGACATCCCGAGCGTAATGAAGCAAGCAAACCTGGTCGGTATTAGTAATTTTATTGGAATAGCAATTTACATATTATGTACATACATTTAATATTATAATTTTTAGCGTTTTAACAATCTTAAAAGCAAGTTTATGAATGTTGCGTAACTTTGCATTTGCATTTACTTTATCCCTCAACATTCAGTAATATAGCTAAATCGCCATTGTGATTGTACATATAAATATATAATATAAATATAATGTATTGTATGTTCGATTCGAAAAGTATGTTTTTGGTCGATGAGGCATGAGGTTGGTTACTTGTATTATATATTGTATAGCCTAAATTGATAGGAGCAATTATTTATTATAGTATAGCAAATCGTTTAATATAAACTACATTTTTAACATTTCATAATGCACTACTGGTGCGACCGTGACCGACATTAATCTATTATAGAAGGGTGATGCAATTACGGATAGTTTTCCTTCTATAATTTCTCAATCAGTGCCCGGTTTAAGCACCAATGCCAATGCCAAGACACTACTAAACTAACGTATAAAGTACAAATTACAAACGTACTAGCTAGGTAAATTGTGTTTTGTGCTGTTAGCTGTTGGCTCGACCTTGAATTACATGATCCGCTTCCCCACGGTAGGAAATGCCCATCATGTAACCATATCACACACCGAAGCTACCGCATTGTATTTCTGTTTCTACAAAATTCATTACGAAATGAAGGTCACTGAAATGATCACTTCAGACGCTGATAATCAACTTCATGCTTTTCATAGAAAGTGTCCCTGTAATACTATGTATGCATGTATACATTAAATAGCAAATAGTATTCAACTTTTCGCATTTAATTTCAACGGAGTTTAAACGTACTCCCATGATATTCGGAGGTTCTAACTAAGTCAATGGAATTTATATTCCCTGGCGTCACTTAATGGCTAATGTTTGCTGTCCACATCAAAACAGAATATGTATTAGATTGTCACGAAATAGCCTATAAAACATTTTGCGGGGAGAAAACGAAAACAACGTATAAAATACTTTGTTTCACAACATTCCAATATTTGTATTTCTAAGTACTGACAAACACGTTTATAACAATACATTTTACAAATCTAAAATGTAAACAATAATGAATACAAAAAACTAAGTTCTAAATGCGTTCCAAATGGGAAATACCATGTTGAACGTTGAACTGATTATCACAGTAAGTGTGCCTCCCAGCCTCCCATCGTATTTTTACGCCAACCAATATTAGTTTCACGCCACTAAAAACGTAGAAAAGTTACTAGTTAATGTATGAAAAATATTTATTTCCAAAAGCTACGGATTTATGTGTACTTTTTGGCTTTAGTGGCTCCACTCTGATGGGAAGATGCGCTACTAAGCGATGCCGGACACGCAAAAAACCAAAGAAAACTAGGACAAAGCAACAAGTCATGGTAAATATGACGATAGCAACCAGCATAACGTCATCCAATTCGTTGGTATCCGAATATAGCTGAAAATCAAGTTGCGCAATTGCAGCGCGAAAAACATTATTTCGATAACAAAAACATGTTATTTTGATATTGTATGTATGTAATACTAAAGCTATTTCTTACTATGAAATATCCTCTGACTTCAGTGAAACTATGGAACTTTCCCAGCCTGGCTTTAAAATGGTACAAGCCCGTTCCATGAAGTTTTACTTTCATACTTTTCCCCAGAAAATATTTATCTCCCAAACTCAAGTCTTCGTCTTCGTTAATGGACGATGCAAAACTAGTTTCGTCTCCGTCTTTATAATCAACCAGCACTTTCAATAATTTTCTAACAATTTTAGCAACAATATCTGACATAATCTTGGTATTCATAGGATTATAGGATCCCTCCATAAAAACAAGTCTACCATCAATAGTGAAGTCCTCCCGTCCATTAATTTCCTCGATGGCCACTTCAATTTCCGGTACGGGACTGAAAAATTCCTGTATCTGTTCTTCGTCTCGCATTCTCGGCGGGTATGATATTTTAATGCTTATAAAATCTTCGCGCGTGGCCACGAAGACCTATAAAACGTGTGATAATAAATTAGAACCTAAGAAAACGTTGTCCGGATAAGAAATTTTTACATAGCATACGAGTACAAGTACTTGCTAAAATAACCACAAATAAAGCATACTTAGTACGCAGTATTTTCTAAATTAACTTGGGCATCAGTATTAAAGTTTGGTTTAAGTTAAATCTAACCTTTTCCTTGCAGTCGGAATGTATTGGGTCATCCGACAGTTTGTCCGAGTTTGTGCAAGCGCAATTTTTTCTGCTTGACTGCATGAAACACTTGCCGTATTCAGCTGAACCATTGCAAAATTTTGGTGCCATCATAAATAATTGACAAAGTTTACAGAATACACACAATGCTAACAAGGGAACTAAAAAAATGTGTAACAGAACCGAACCTGTGTTTTTTGACTTTTCATACCAACTATTGTGCAGAGGCTGGGAAGGATCGGTATTATATACGTATTTCGTAAGGGGTATCTTCTCCCCCCTGCCGGATGGTGGTCTGTAGTTAACCTTCAATACAACATAATTCTCATTCACAACTTTCCCCAAAAATTTTGACATATTTTAAAAGAGCTGATAGTAAAGTAATTCCGTTCTAACAACGAGAACCATTGAAGCTTATCTTACTGGTAACACTTTATACAATTCTTTGGACGTATCGGATATAATTGGAATTCCTGGTTCCAACAATGCACTTTCGCTCACTTGGACCCTTGTGAAATGAAAGACGACATTGGTCAACCGAGTGTTAATCACATTATTCACGTTATCGTTTCTGCGATTGTATACATACGCATATTATGTATATATGTATAACTTACGGATACTCCACTTGCAATCGTCGACCACGAGCCGTGACACACTGCACTATGAATGTAAAGCTGGACGGAGAATTGCTAAAAAAGCAGTAACAATATTGAATTATAGTTATACATATGTATATGTACATGTGTCATACCAAATGCACAAATTGGATTTTTTAGATTTTCATCAAATACGGGAGCGAATATTAAAAATAAGACTGATAATTAAAGTACAGACAGTCGTGTTGTACCAGCTAATTGAAGATACTTGACTCCGAACTACGAAACTGCTGACACCTTGTCTAGCCCCAGTTGGTTTCAAAAGAATGTGCAATGATTGTTTTTCCGCTCCTCGAACAAATTTAGACGCCACGTGAAGTACATCCGGGTTTGACTGAGTCACCACCAGGAGTGGCCGATAAAGCATGATTTTCCCCACTGCATTTAGCCAAACCGAAACTTTACGCACTATACATATAATATAGTAAATATTCAAATATAGTATTTCTCCAAAAAAATATCAAGATTGTACTTACAGCTGGTAAGGGGCTGCATCACTACTTGAAAGGAGATGGAATCTTGTAAGTCTATGTCGATTTTCCCACCCGAAGATTTTAAATACGAGTTTGCTACTAAAGACATCTCAAAATGGCATCCTCCATCACCGATCTCCCAGTCATTAGCAAGATCATCCTCGTTTATCGTGGCAGTTGAATTGGAAGGTGTGTCTTTACAAGCTGCCGGCGGATTCTTGTTACATCCGAATTCGTCATCCGTATTTATATGTGGGGAATTGTCTACAAGTTTAGCGACATTTTTGACAAATACTTCCGTACTTAATTGGACTTTAAAGGCTTCGTAGGACGAGACATTGACTTCGGTTGCAAGCACCGTCTTATGTGTTGCAATTCCTTTTAGAGCGTTATCGATTTGCCAATCTTTTCCCAAAATCAAGATGCTGTACTCTCCTGGTATATAGATAGATACTCCGATGTTGTCTTCATTAATATCCTCTATAAAAATTAAAAACAGAAAATTAAATTACTTCATGGACTAAATCAAGTTCTAAATTCTGTTGATTTAAAATTTACCACAAGCCATTGTAGTAACGAATTCAAAATCAGTACACATGATTCGAACGTGGTTCGAATTTGCTCCCATTTGAACTCTAAGGTTATCTTTAATTGCTTTCATGGGCATCGCCTTGACAATTGTAGCATAAATGGCACTTCGAAATCCAGGCAATAGCGAACTTTCCGGTTTTCCGGATGGCTTTACAAGCATTTTAATATGACGAAAATACAGTTCACATGGTTGTGGTGCATCTTCTTCCGTTTCTGATGGGTTTGAGCCTTCACTCCTGTCAATCAATATTTTATATAAAACCCAGACATTGGGTGCGTTGAAAAACTCGCAGATTTTTCAGATTTACAAAATTTTTGCTATCCATTAACATAGCGGGCATTCCAGAAATCAGCAACGTCTGTGAGTTTTTCAACGCGCCCATTGTCTTGCTGAATACTTAGTCATCAATGAAAAATTGTTGATAGTTGTAAAACACTAACTATAAATAACTGCTTAATGAATAACAACTGGGAAGACGTAAGTAATGAATTATTTACCCAAATCTTTTTTGTTGTGCCGCAGAACTAGAACAGAAAATCTTTTGCCCTGTAAACACTGGCGTCAAATAACGAACCATGTCATCCGAGACTCCTGGTACAAACCCTTCATATAAGGTCACAGTCTCTGCGTCAATAAAAAATGGAACTAAGGGTCCATTTGTTGGTGTATTTTTAACCTAATTAAAATAAAAATACTCCTGTGAATTATATTGAACCTAATATTCATTGACATTAGCCAAAATATGTGTTTACCTTAAACATTAAAGGATCAAGTGACAGAGGAAGTATACAAGGTATGATGTAGCAACTCTTTTCACTGCATTGTAGCTCGCTGTCTCGGTCGCGAACGTCTTTGAAAGCTTTAAAAGTGTATAATTACATTAATTATATGTATGACTTGTATGTATAATAAATTCATCTTTTGACTTATGCTTACAATTATTATTAATTGACTTCCTTATCAAGAAATTTTTTGAAATATTAGTCGTGATGTTGTATAAAATTACGATAAAATTCTGAAAAATTTCTTGTTGAGAACTCCATCTCTTCCTCCGAACAAGTCACAGACGCATTTTGGCATTCTTCGTAGTGCTGGAGTGTTTTGCTGTAGAAGTACATGGGATCGGAAAAGTACCACATGTAGATTTTCCCGGAGAACGAAGCCGTAAATATCGCCCGTTCAAATATATATTCCAATATTTCTTTTTGTGCTTCTGTTTTAAGCGAGGCAGATCCAGGGTCGTCCGGTGTGGTGCTCAGGCCAAAAATACCTCGAATTAGCCCTTGAATTTGTGTCAATTCTTTCAGTTCTACCTCTACGGGCCCATAAAATGTCTATGGAAATAAATTAACAACTCAAATCAATATGAATCAATCAAATCAAGCAAATCAATATCAATCAATCAAATCAAGCAAATCAATATCAATCAATCAAATCAAGCAAAT
>JAQGBT010004083.1:0-17567 GCA_034698585.1 Disparrhopalites patrizii | reverse complement strand
AAATTTAGTTTAGACTGCATCGAAGTTCATCTAGTGCCCTTTAGCTATCGAAGGCGTTTGCAATTGGGCCGCAACAGTTCTAGTTTCAGCATGAAAAAAACTGGTAATTGAAATTGGCTTTGAAATTGAAATTGAAATTGGTCATTGATTATCGGTGGAGGTAGAAAGCACTGAAGCAATGTAAATTTGCAAATTTTGCAAATACAATTGACGACAATCCAAAATAGTCTCACGGTCCAGTCCGATGTCAGATAAGATGCCCGATTCCAATTAAATTGACATTGCTTTGAGAGGAGGAATAATACAGGATACAGTGGAATCTCTCCATAGCAAGTCTCTTTATAACAACATTTCTCTATAACAACATTATTTTTTCCGCCCTTCGTGCATATAGAAAGTACATAGTTTATGTTTTATATAACCACATTTCCCTTAACAATATTTTTTTCCCTTCCTTTCAGTGTTGTTATAGAGAGACTTCAGTGTATAGCTGATTTATAATCTGCGAGCTGCGCTCTCCAGCAACATTTTCTGGACAAGATTAAACATAAATCCAGACATCCAGAGAGTGTTGCCGAACCTGGACAAGCCCGACAATGTACGGACTATTTATGAAGCATTAAAATATTATGGCAAATAATAAAAATAATAAACATAAACACGTTAGGAATTTTGGAATCTTAATCTTTATTATTAGATTATATTTATGACTATTATACCTATACATAAATTACGACAATTATTATCTAAATTCAATAAACGATGACATATTTTCATCAGATTCGCTGCTGAAAAAGGTTTGAAAATAAATCCATTAGAAATCTTTATTTCGATGTCTTGCGCGTCCCTTTTTTTAGAGCATTTCTATGGAAAAGAGAAATGTTTCAACTCGTCATCATAACCACAATTCAATTCTTGTCTGGTATAGAAGAGGAAAAGTTGAGAGGAAAAGGAAGAGGGCAATTTATACAGGGAATGTGGAGGAGGAAGGTTTTGTTATCGGCCGAAGAAAAAAATAATAAATCCTCCCAAGTATCCTCCGTGACGACAGAAGGAAAGCAATAAATTATTTCTCTCTCAAACCCGGACCGCATTGAGAGCTCTCCGAATGAATTGATCTCTTGTCTCGAGCTCAAAACTTGAAGCTTCCTCAGCTTTTCTTTCCGTTCTCAGAAAAAGTTTTCGGCGCCAAAAGGAATCACAAGTGAAGAGTAAAGAGACTTCCTAGTTTGGCAATTGTCATTTGAAATTTCTCGGAAAACTTCTCTTCCATACGTCTCTATCTGTCATTGAATTGTTACATTGGCCAAAAAATAATCCTTCCAGCTATATACATAAATTAACTTAGCAAATATTTCCTTCCTCATAAACTTTCATTTTGCTCCGGTTGAGATTAAAATTTTGACATGACTTTCATTCGCATTGCTTCCAGCGGATTGCCCACAATGAATCACTTGTACCTAAATTATAGCAAAATAATAAAACCGCATGCAAAATGGGACAAACCAATCTACTAACGCATTTTCCACCAACATTGTATAACTTTGCCGGGAAGATTTCTCCGTTTGTATCTTGGAACATGGACTAATATTCACATGAAACCTGTGTTTACCCGGAGCAAACACAAATAAATAAAGGCAAGTCATAATTCCATTTCATCTCCGCCTGACCTTGTGTCTGGAACCACATGAAATGGACGAAATGGAAGGCATTCCAAGATTTTGCCCAGAAACAAAGGCAATGTGTAATCATCTCACATCTTTATGGCGATCTCATGGACCACCGTGCCTGGGTCTTTTAATGCTTTCCATTCCTTATATTTCCTTTCCTTTTTTTTATTCTCTCTCGGCTGGCTATATGTATTTGCTTTCTTTTTTGTGCTCACTTTCTCTCTTATAGTTATATTTCCTCACGTTGTTTGCTGGATATCTCTAATTCACTCTCTCAAATTGTATTTTCCGCTCTCAAATGTCTTCTCTCGGTTTTAAATTGTCTTTTTCTTTCTCTCAAATCGTCTTTCTCTCTTTTGATTTTTTTTGTTCTAAATTGGATCTCTCACAAACTTTTCTCTTTGTCTCCCTTCTAAATCTGTCTTTGTATCTCTGAAATTGTCTCTCCTTCTCTCAAATTGTTTATTTTATATACAAGTATATTACTCAGGCGCTCAAACTGTATTTTTGTTTCTCTGCAAATGCCTTTTTTTTATCTGCAATTGTCTCACTTTCGCTGCAAATTTTTTCCCTCTCTGTAATTGCCTTTTTTCTCTCAAATTGTGTTTTCTCCTCTAAAATTGTCGCCCTTCTTTTTATTTTTATTGTTTGTCCTTTTTCTCTGCAATTATCACTCTGTAGCTCAAATTGTGCTTTTATTTCTTTTTCCCTGCAATTATCACTCTGTAGCTCAAATTGTGCTTTTATTTCTTTTTCTCTGCAATTATCTATCTTTCTCTTACATTGTATTTTTCTTTCTCTGCAATTGTCTCACTTTGTCTCAAATTCTCTTTTCTACTGTACACTTTTTTCTT
The DNA here is from genome assembly GCA_034698585.1 of Disparrhopalites patrizii. Lineage (NCBI taxonomy): Eukaryota > Metazoa > Arthropoda > Collembola > Symphypleona > Sminthuridae > Disparrhopalites > Disparrhopalites patrizii. Next base: position 15,043 of record JAQGBT010004083.1, on the reverse strand, counting down.
TCTTTGCAGTTGTCTCACTTTCTCTCAAATTGTCATTTTTTCTCTGCAATTGTCTCTCCTGCTTTTAAATTGTATTTGTATTTCTGTACAATTGTCTCTTTCTTTGAAATTATCTTTGTATTTCTGTGCAATTGTCTCTTTCTTTGAAATTGTCTTTGTATATCTGTGCAATTGTCTCTTTCTTTGATATTGTCTTTGTATTTTTGTGCAATTGTCTTTCTCTCGAATTGTTTTCTCCCTCGGAATTGTCACTCTTTAACCCGAATTTATTTTCTTTCAACGGAAGTGTTTCCCTTTCTCAGAAAATCAGTTTCTAGCTTTGTCTTATTGTCTGTCTTTCACTTAAATTGTGTTTTGCTTTCTCTCCAATTGTGTTTGAATCTCTCTGCCATTGTCCCTCTTTCGCTTAAATAGTCATTTTCCCGTTGAAATTAATACTATTAACTATTACGTTGAAATGGTCCCTCTTTTGCTCAAATTGTTTTTTCCCATTGAAATTGTCTCCTTTTCGTTCAAATAATCTGTGCCTCTTTCAAACGATCTCTCTTTTTCTTCCTCCCAATTCTCCCTTTCTCTCTCAAATTGTCTTTCTTTTGCTCAAATTGTGTCTTGTTCTTGCTTTAAACTTATATCTATTTGTCTCTCCCTTAAATTCGTTATTTATCTCTAATCTTATTTGCGCTCACATGGTCTTTTTTTCTTGTTCTTGCTTTTTGTTCTTGTATCTATTTCCCTTGTAGTCTCTCTTCCGTAAATCTACCGTTTTCCTCGCTTCAACCCTCTTCCATCTTTGCCTCCTTCTTGGATCTCCCTCTTCTATTTTGCCCCACACTCAATAGTCGCAAAAATCCGTCTGTTCACCATTTGCAAGTCCTTTAAAATGTCCAATATCAACTGCACATAGCAAGAGTATTACGTACATCTGATAATAATAGTATTATGATCCCTTTTCTCTCTCCTCTCCCTTTTCCCTTGGCCCTCTCACATTTCTGTCCTCGTGCCCTCTCACGTTCTTAATACATTCGTACGTGGCGTAAGAGGTGAAAGTCGGACGTAAAAGGGAGGTAGTGCAATATGTATATACTAAAAGGAATTAGTCCTGCATCCATTTTATGACCCAAGTCAATCCCCCCTCCCAGACTGGAAGAGAAAAAAAAATCTCTCTGTAAATCTACAATGTAATGGTGAGAGTTTTGTTGTATCACAAGTATAAAAAAAAGACTTGTGTGTTGAAGGAGGTTGAAATCCCATGTAAAACATACGGACCTGGAGAGCCGCATTCCAATTTACATGGGACGAGGAGTCATGTAAACTATACATTTATTGCAGGGCTGGAGGAGTACCTCTTTGCGAAAGAAAATACATTTCCCCTCCTCCGCCCTTTCTTTTCTGTCTGCACGTCCCTTCAGTCTTTGCTTTCTCCCTGTTTTTACGTTTTTCTTCAAGCCTTTTTACTTGGGCTTTCTCCCCGAAATGTTTCTCTCGTGGGTCCTCTTTCGACCATTTTTTGTCTATTTTTCTGTCTTCTTATGTCTGGTGCACGATTTCGCTCTTATCTCCCTTTCTCCCTTTGTCCACCCTTTTTCCTGAATTCTTTTTAGACCTGCTCAAGAATCTAGTTTGATTTTCCTTGTTGAGCTTTCTCATTGTTCTTGCTTGCTTTCTTTTTCATGTCTCGTTGGTTTACTTTTCTTGGGGTTTCCCTCCTATTTTATTTTCTCGCTCTTGCTCTTCACTTATTTAATTATTTTTGTAAATTTCCAAATTCCCTTGTCTCGCCTTTCTCTAGTTTTCTCGCTCACCTTTTTCTGTTTTACATGATTGAAATGGTTCATCTTGAATCTGGTTCTTTTTGTTTTCCTTTTTTAGCTTGCTTTATACTCTTGCTAATTCTTTGCGCCGTTCACTCCTTGATATCTCTTGCTTTTATTTTTCTCTGTATTACTCGTCTTTTACAGTTTGCGTTGCCGCACATTTTTGATTCTCTGCTCTTCAGGATTCTCTTTCGTCGTTCGTGTTTTTCTTGCTTTCTCGCGCGATATTTTTTGCTTTCTCTTGCCTTTGCCTTGTTTGCTATTGTCTTAATCCGTTAATCATCTTCTCGTCACGTCTTCTCGTGTTTTTTGCTTTCCTTTTTGTATTTTTCTTGACTGTTTTAGTTCTGCCTCTCGTCTTTTTCTTGTTTTCTTTAGAATTTTTTTTGGCTTTCTCTTGCATATGTTTTGCCGGCTTTTTTTGCATTTCTCATGCTTTCTCTTACGGTACTTTTCTCCTCTTTTTTTGAATTTTCTTAAGTTTGTTTTTTTAATTATTTTTTTTGTTTATTTTTCTTGCTTCCTATTTTGTTTTTTCCTTGCGTTTTCTCCTGTTTTTTTCCTTTCTGTTTCGCTTGTTTTTTCCTTTATTTTCCTTGCTTTCTTTTTCGTTTGCTTTTTGTTCCTTCGTTTATTTTCTTTGCTTTATTTTTCGTTTGTTATTTGTCCTTTTGTTTATTTTCTTTGCTTTCTCTTTCGTTTATTTTCTTGGCTTTCTCTTTCTAGCGTTTTTTGCTTTCTCTTTCTTGTGTTTTTTGCTTCCTCTCGTTTATTTTCTTTGCTTTCACTTTCTTGTGTTTTTTGCTTTCTCTCGATTATTTTTTTGGCTTTCTCTTTTTATGAGTTTTCTGCTGTCTCGATAGTATTTATCTTGCTTTCGTTGTCCTCCTTTTCTCGCACTCTCTCGTCTTCCTCTTGCTTTCTTCTTTGTGTGTTACAAGCTTTCTGTCTCATTTCTTTATTTGTATCTTTCATATTTTTCGTGCTCATGTGGTTATTGCATTGTATTTATTGATTATAATTTCCATTTCGTACTTTCCCTTGCTTTCCGTCTTTTTCCGTTGATTTATTTTGTCTCAAATAGCACCAACCTTATTTCTGCCTGCTTTCCACTTGTTCGCGTGTAGTCTTTCTAATTTTGCCTCTCCTTTTTCTTCCGACTTTTGCTACTCCTCTCGCTTTTGGTTAACTTGTCGGTCTTTTCTGCTCAGTTTATTCCACTCACGTGTTCTCCCTCTTCGCCTGTCTCTTTCACTCTCTCTGACTCTCTCACTGAATTTCTCTTCCTCCCCTAATTTTTCGTTGCAATGACCCGTTTCTCTCTTTTTTCGGCTTTTCCCGCACGTTATTTTGATTCTCCCCTTCCTTATTTTAACCCTAAGCCCCCCTGCTTTCCTTGTTTGGAGCAGTCCTAAACATTTAGAAAGTCAGATGAGGTGAATATACATGTGTGCAAAATAGAAAGTTAGGACGGATAAGGAGTACTGGAGAAAGTAAAATGAAATTAGAGCCCTGTATAGTGAAATAGGTCTGGCTTTTATTTTTTTAAACATTGGAGAGAGCGCATGCATGTTTTTGGGATGGCCCACTGTTCCACACTGCCACTGGCCTGCTTTCCCTCTTTGCACTGGTAAGGCTCTGGAAGTCCTGGTGAAAGCCCCACGTTCCCTCTCGTGTCTCTCTCGATTTCTCTCTTGAAGGGAAGAAACTTTTAACACGTCCAAAGGTACATATTATTCTTTCCTTGTGTGTGTGTGCTTCCTATAAAGGGTAAACGGAGAGAGTGTGTGCCTCTCACTCACTTTTCTGGTTGTTCTGCTGGGGAAAGACATGGAAAGGCTCAGTACTGGGTCAGACCTTGGTGAGGTAGCATCTCTCTCGCAAATCCTTTACGGCCATTAAGCCTGCAAATCAATTCAGGCTGTCAAGGCATATTTTACGTGCTCTTAATTCACTTCTTGTTTGGGCGAATTCCCCAATTTTCTCCGTGGTAAATCACTCCCCGACTTTCCCTTTTGGACTTTCACCTGATAAAACTCAATTTTCGCACCTTGAAAATTTGACCTGAAATAAAAACAAGTTTCACCCGGGCTTTCACCGGAAATAACGTTGAGCATTTTTACCCGCCATAAAAAATCGGTTTTCACGTCAGTTTTCACCTGCAACTTTTGGAATTTCACTGGAAATAAAAATTTGCTGTTTACAACGTTCACCTGGATATTTACCTTTGAACGTTGTGGACTTTCACTTTAAATAAAAAATTGTTTTTCTCTTATTTCACCTGGAATTTTACCTTAAAGTATTCTGGACTTTCACTTAAAAAATTGTTTTTCACAACTTTCACCACGAATTTCACCTTTTAATATTCTGGACTTTCACCAAAAATAAAACCTCACTTTTCTGGCCAACGTTCACCTTGAATTGTACCTTAAAATATTATTGATGTTCAAGAAAAAGTCAGAACGTTTACCGTGAGTTTGATTGGACTTTCACCGCAAATATTTGCCCGGGGAATTTTTACCGGGAATTGTTTTCGAACTTTCACCACAACTTTTCTGAAGAAAGACGGGCTTGTATCGCCACAGTTTTCCTTGGACGTTTGAAAAACTTTCACCCAAAAAAATCGCTGCCGGACTTTCACCAGAATTTTCACTGAATTTTATTCCATTTCCCCTGAAATTTTAATCAAGTACAACCCCAAACTTTTACTGAACCCAGCCAATAAAAAATCTGCCGACGTACTGCTTACATACAGTGGAACAAAAACTTTCTCCACCGGACTTTCACTGCGGGGAAAGGCAAAGAGGGAAAGCCGAGAATTTCCAACAAGGATATTGACAGGTATCAGTGAAATTGGTAAATAACCGTGGGAAAAAATTGGGCCAGTCCTTTCACGGGCTTTTACCTCCAATTTGGACTTTCTCCCCTATAAAAGCCGTGTTTTCCCCCCTCCAGAAAAAACTTTGTATGCCACATTTTGGTGAAGAGGATAAAACTTCCGCAAGAAAGCTGTCATAATAATAAAATCACCTTCATAACAATTTTCCCGCCACATCCATTGCCACTGTGCAAAGGGCCTGGTGAAAGGTAAATCTAAAGAGTGTCTGTGGTAGACTTTTTTTCTCGCTTGTACACCGAGTTTTTTTAAGACCAAAAGCAGTAAAAAGAATTACTAGTACAACTTTCTCTGGAGGAGTAGCCAAGGAAGACGAAGAAGAGGAGAAAGTTCATCCTAATGCAGGTAAAGTGAATCGATATGTTACTTTATTTTTCATACCTTGTCCCACATTTTTTTTTTGCCTACGTGGAAAACCCCCAATTTTTGCACACTTTTATCCTTCTCCTTCTGGAATTTTTTTTTGGAAATAAAAAAAGGGGGAAAGTATGCGAGAATTTCTTGGAGGTACAGCAATTTTTTTTGGGATGATTGAGTGCAAGAAAATAAAAAGTGAAAAGAAGTTTGTAAAGGCAGAATTTTGGGGATGGGATACATACCTTTTTTTTGAAGGCAATTAAACTCCATAGAGACTGGCATTTGTTGGTTGGGAAAAAAGAAAGTTTTTTTTCAGCTTCTTTGAATTTAGAAGTATTTGCAACAGGAAAGAATACATTCATTTCAATAATCATTCTCGGCTCTGACTACGTGTGCCCTTTTCCATTCCTTTTTTTAGACTTTCTCTCCTGAGCTTTCCGGTATAAAAAGGAACCTTTTCCCGCCTTCAAATTGTGCCTCTTTTTCAAGCGTGCTCATTCTCGCTCTCTCGTTTGCGCTTCTGTATGTATTTTGGATTTCTTTTGCTGTCCATTTGCTCCTTTCTTTGCCTATTTGCTTTCACTTTCTTCCTCTTCATTATCCTTTTTCATAGGTTTCCTGGTGCTGTTCTGCGTTTTTCTTTCACTTCAGCTTTTATAAGCTTAAATAGTTCTATGGGTTGATTTTTTCCGTTTCTTCGTTTTGCTTTATCCGATTTCGTCTCTCTTTTTCATTATGAAATACTTTTTCTTCTACATTTTCTTTCATTGCTTCTGTTTTGTTTCATCTATAATTTCTTCTATTGTTTTTTCTTATTTTTATCGCTTTGCTTTCTCTCATTTTTCTGTTTTGCTCTCTCTCAATTCTTCCGTTGTTTTCTCACATTTCCTCTGCTTCGCTTTCCCTCATTATTTTTTCTGTTTTGTTTTATCCCATTTCTTCAGTTTCTCCTAATCCGCGGTTTTGTTTTCTCTATTTTTATTTTGTTGTTACTTTCCTAATTTATTCCCATTTTATTCTATTTTGCATTTTCCTCTTTTTTGGTTCTTTTTTCCTTGTTGCTTATCCCCGATTCTTCTCGCTTTTGTAATTTTCTCATTTGATTTTTATTTTTCTCATTTCCTCTTACTTATTTGCATTATCTGATTTCCTATCTCTTTTGGTTTCTCGCATTTATTCTCTTGTTATCTTGCATCTCTTCTTCTGCTTTCCGGCATTTCTTCTCTTGCGTTCTCGAATTTTTGCTGTATTTTAAATTATTGCGTTTCTTTGCTTTCTCCCATATTTTTTTTATTTTGTTTTCTCTCATATTTTTTTTATTTTGCCTCTCCCTTTTTCAATTTATTTTGCTTTCTCGCATATTTGATGTATTTTTCTTTCTCCCTTTTTTATTTATTTTGCTATCTCCCCTTTCTTCTGTCCTTTGAAATCTTCCCTTTCTTCTCGCTGCTGCTTTTCTCCATATTTAATTTATTTGCTTTCTCCCATTTCCTCTCGTGCTTTTTCCCATTTCATCTCTTCTGAATGCTGCCATTTCTTCTCTCTCTTGCTTTCTCCCATATTTTAATGCTTTTGGTTCCTCTCATCTCCTCTCTTGCTTTTTCCCCTTACTTCTCTCTTTTTAATTCTTCCTCCCTCAATTTCCCCTTTTTCCCTTCTCCCTTTTCATCTCGAGTCTCCCATTTCTTCCACTATCTCCTCCCCCAACTTCTCAGCCGTATCCTCCCACCCCAAAGAAAAAAAGCATACCTCTTGATTCCCCATTCACCCAGTTTGTCCTTGATATCGTCTATCCCTACTTTGTCCGGTTGTTTATGCTCAGAATGCGTGTCTAGCCCATGATTTCTTCACTATTTATTATCCACCTCAGTCCTCCTCCGCTCCTTCCATCACTTTCTCTTTAGATCCCTGCATTTCTTTCTGGGAGAGTAAAAACAGTAAACAAATGGCTATGTATAGATTTATTTTGCACCCCTTATTTCCGTGAGAAGTGAGCCTTTCATGGCATTCAAAGGGGGCGAATGGAATGTAAGTAAGTAATAGGCGTTCATTGCCGTGCAGTCCAATGGGATTGCACACAAATCAGGTGCTTTTTAGAGGGAGAAATGAGCGAGACCAAGAGTGAGAGAGAGAGAAAAAGAGAAAGAGAGAGAGAGACAGAGAGACAGAGAGAAAAAGGTCTCCGTCTCTCCCAAGGAAGCATGTCGTCATGTCCTGTCAAAAAGCTATAGGCGGAGGGCAACTCTCGTGCTTTCTCCCCTGGAAATGCATAAAAAAAGTTCTTTTTCCATGGGTCGACATTTAATATTATATGCTTTGGATTGGAATTGCTCCATATGTATAAGTGGTGGAGCTGAGGAAATTTGGAGCTCTTTCCCCCCTCCATTTCCCCCTTTAGCTCTCCTCCCTCCCTCAGGTGAGTGATTGCATGCAGGAAAAGAGTAATGGCTCTACCAAAAGAGAATGAACGGGACCGAAAGAGAGAGAGAGAGAGAGAGGGAGAGTAAACGAAATAAATATAGAGAAACTTTTGTAGAACAAGCCACAGTGGGCAGAGGTATAGTGGGAAAGCGATCGAAAGGTAGATACAAAAATCCCGGGCTCTGTCCACTGTTTTTACATACATTATTAAGAGCGGGAGGTGCGAGGGGGGAGAGGGAACGATAAGAGGGAAGCTTTAGCGGATAAGTGGGAGGCAACAATACAGCACGGAGGGTGAGAGCAGAGAGAGAGTAAAGTGAGGGAGAAAGAGAGAGTAGAGAGAGAGGAAGAAAGAGAAATAGAGACGAAGAAACGGAAAGAGAGAGAGAGAGAGTGGAAGAGAGACAAAGAAAGGGAAAGAGAGAGAGAGATACAGAGTGACAGAGAAAACTTGGTACTCTATACGCTCCAAAAAATATTTAACGTCAGCAAGGAAAATGCGATGAGAAAAACAGACCAGGGAGACTCAAGAAAAATGAGATTCCAGTAAAATTCAAGGGAAATGAGAGAGACGCAAAGAAATTTTACAGAATAGGATTTAGATATCAGGTTAAAGAGTGATTGATAAATTCAAAGACCGAGAAGAAAGGCAATGTCAAGAAACGGGGAAAAGAGCGAGATAGACAGAGAGAATATCACAGAGAAAGGAAGACATAGAGTACGGAGAAACGAGCATTTAATCGGGCAAGAGAGCTTGATGGGAGAACAATATATTGAGGGGGTAAGAGAAGTAATGATGTGGGAAGGAGAGAGAAAGACATGGAAAACCAGTGAAGAGAGAGAGAGGGGGGAAAATATCAGATAGAAAGAGCAAAATAAAGGAAAAGCATGAGGGAAAAATAAAGAGAAAAAAATAAGGGAAAAATGAGAGAGGGAAAATAAGCAAAAAGTGAGAGAGAGAACGAGGAAAATACAGGAAAAGCGAGAGAGAAAAATAAGCGAAAAATGAGAGAGAGAGAAAGAGGGAAAATCCGCAATGAGAGGGAGAGAAAGAGGGAAAATCCGCAATGAGAGGGAGAGAAAGATGGAAAATAAGCAACGAGTGAGAGCCTCAAAGCGGAAAATAAAACAAAAGCGAGTGAGAAAGAGGAAAAATAAAGGAAAAGCGAGAGAGAGAGGAAAAATAAAGGAAAAACGAGAGAGAGATAGAGGAAAAGTAAAGGAAAAGCGAAAAAGAGCGAGAGTAAAAAATAAGCAAAGAGTGAGAGAGAGAAAAAGCAAAAATAAGCTAAAAGTGATAAAGAGAGAAAAAGCAAAAATAAGCTAAAAGTGATAGAGAGAGAAAGAGGACAAAGAAGCTAAAAGTGATAGAAAGAGTAATAGGAAAAATAACGGAAAAGCGAGAGAGAGAGAGAGAGAAGAAAAATAAAGGAAAAGCGAGAGACTGAAAAAGAGACCCAAAGAGAGAGAGACTGAAAAAGAGAGAGGCCGAAAGAGAGAGACGGAGAAAGGGAGATTGAGAAATATAGAAAAAGAAAGAAAGAGAGTCACCCAGGAGAGGACCGAGATAAAAACAGGAAAAGAAAGAGAGGAAAAGTGAGGGAGAGCGCGAGAGGAAGCAAGAAAGAAAAGGGGACAGAAAATAAGAGAGTCAGAGAGAAAAAAGGGGGAGGTGGTGAGAGAAAATTTGATAGAGAAAGAGAGACAGGGAGAAGGAGATCAAAAATTGGGAGAAACAGAGGGAAAAAGAGAGGTAGAAAATGAGACAGAGAGAACGAGAGAGAGAGAGAGACAGAGCAAGTGAGAGAGAGAGAGAGCGAGAAAGAACGAGACAGAGCAAGTGAGAGAGAGAGAGAGAGAGCGAGAAAGAACGAGACAGAGCAAGTGAGAGAGAGAGAGAGTAGTGTAATGTAAAGGTAAAGAGACATAGCAACGGTGAATGTTTCTAGGGACAGTTTTTGTAGGGGTCTGGGTTACCTGCGAAGGCCGTGTGCAAAATAATTCCTCTCCATGTGTTTGGGCTACGTGTATTTCTCTGGACTCTGCAGTGGCCAGTTTTTCGGATATTAGCCTGATTATTGCCCTCTCCATTCCCACTAGGCTCACCTGGAAGCCTCTCACCAAGGATACCTCTCCAACTTTCCCCTTATTGTTCGGTAAACACATTTCAGTACAGGAACATCCTACATTTGTTTTTCTTTTACCTTGAACACAAAAAGTCCAGCTATTCCGCCCTGGCAGACAAGATTTTTTGTATAGCCATTTTCCATGTATATAAATATAATTACGAGTGTTTCCTTCCTTTTCCCCGGATGAAAGCGCCGGGTAGAATTTCATTCGAAATCGGAGTAAATCCTTCATAACAAAATTTAGCTCGGTAATGGCTTAACTCGAAAAATATGTTCGTATTTAATTGGAACGTAACGGACATATTTTCATCCTAAATTAAAATTTTGCGTTAGTAAATTATGCCCGAATAATATTATTTATGACAGAAATAATATTATGAAATTACTTTCACCGGGGAATAAATAGGATAAAATGTTGGTGCTGTTATTTGCTTAAGGAAATGAAGGAGGCCATTCCTCATATTTTATTACTGGCCATTAATAGCTCCATTTCTGTTTACGCTCGCAAATAAATTTAAATGCAAATGGAATTTTAATCCTTAATTTGAAATTCTCCCCGCCCAAATAATGCCAGGCTCATGTTCCTTAATAGAATTATTTAGGATGATCTTTCCCTCAAATATTCATGGAATTTTAAATCCCCCAAAAATTGAGGTTATAGACTAGTGACATCACCAAAAAATGTGATTCCCTCAGAAATTGAATTTAGCCCGCGTAAAAGCCCGGGAAAGACAAGTTTTGCGCTCAAATCTTCTACAAATATTGACGTACTTGTGCATAAGCTAATAAATGAAATAATTGGGAATATAAATAATAAATAGAAATCGTGGAAATCCATAAAAACCAAATAATTCATGTGAGAGGGGAATCCGGGAAAAGCTGATGAAACCAGAGAAATGAGGGGAATTTGTTCAAACAAAAATTATTCAAAGGGTTGTATAGGGAAAAAAGTGAATTAAGGGAAGGAAGGCGGAGTCATGGTTTAATTTCGAGAATGGAAAGTACAACAATTTGAAAGCAATATATGGCCCAGATTACAAACAGAACCGTTATTTCGGAGTGCTCTCATGTCCGTTCATTTCACTGTGCAAACAAGGCATCTACCCTGAGCGATTCCTGTTTACATAATTTTATTTATTCTCTGTCTCGCTATTCTCTCTCTCTCTGTGCCTTTTATCTCCGTGTTTATACTTTTGTATGTCTTGTCAAGCTTCTCCTTTCTTTCCTTGAATCTCTCCTACTTTCTTTTTGGCAATTTTGTTTTTGCTCCAATTCTGCCTCGTTCTCACTTCTTTTTTCATAATTATGCATGTTTTCTTTTTTTAAAGTGTTTTCAATATCTCCCTCGTTCTCTTTTTGTTTAGACGTTCTCTCCTTCCTTTATTTGACCTCTCGTTTGGGTCCTTTTTTGTCCCGTTCTTTCTCTGCCTTTGTTTTTCTCCTTCAACCTGTCTTTGCAACTGCATCTGTAAATCTTTCGCTGTCTGTGTTATTTGTCCCTCTTTCTCTTTGTTATTTTCCCTTTTTGTTTTCATTATTTTATTTCTCTTTCTCTGTGTTATTTTCGCTTTTTCTCTTTGTTGTTTTGCCTTTTCGGTTTTATTATTTCATTTCTCTTTGTTATTTTACCTTTTTCTCTTTGCTGTTTTGCCTTTCTGGTTTCATTATTTTATTTCTCTTTCTCTTTGTTATTTTCCCTTTTTCTCTTTGTTGTCTTACCTTCTTGGTTTTATTATTTTATTTCTCTTTCTCTTTGTTGTTTCCCCTTTTTCTCTGTGTTGTTTTACCTTTTTGGTTTTATTATTTTATTTCTCTTTCTCTTTTCTATTTTGTCTTTTTCTCGTTGTTATTTTACATATTTTTCTCTTTGCTATTTTACATATTTATCTCTTTGTTATTTTCCATATTTTTTTCTTTGTTTTTTTACATATGTATCTCTTTGTTATTTTATTTTTCTCTCTCTTTAAATCTTGTGTTTTTATATTCGTCATTACATATTACATGTGTATTTGATCTTTCATCATATATTATATTGTAGATATGTCCCGCATAGCTAAATGCAAAAAGCATGTGGATACATATACATACATACACATTTATGCACACAAATTAAACGTTTTAGCCACAAAAATCCTTCATCAAACACAACTAGCCGAACAAATATAATAAAAGTAGAGAGAGAAAGGAGGAAATTCATATTCCTATTGCATATAATAGAAAGATGAGTGAATTATTCCACATTTGCAGTCGCAAAAAATTAGCCATGGGATTATGACCACACACATATTTGCACTATTTATACATATTTGTCCATCCTCCAAACGGACATAATTCATGAGGGCCATCCCCAGAGAAATAATGGATGACGTGGATGTACATAGAGAATACGCATTCATCCAAAATTTACTACGGCATGGAGGCAATGAATGGGATCTAAACAAAGGAGGGAAAGTGGAGCGCGTAATAAGCTCCGGGGATGACAAATAGCACCAGCAAAAAAAAACTTCCCTTGTGAGTGTCTCCAGGGGCTCTGGTTTAGGCCTTAATGGGAATGGGTGCTACATCTGGACGAAACAAATCATTTTTTTTTTAGGTTTCACAGCTTTTTTTTTTTGTCTTCTGTAAAAAAATTAATTTCTTCTTTCGAAAGAAATATTGCTCATATATTTTTACTAATGGAAATAATTTGTCCCCGAATTTTTCCTTTCTGTTACAGTGGAGTCTCTGTATAACAACTCTGAAGAGAAGGGCGAAAAATATTGCTACTGGGAAAAGTTGTTATATAGAACATTAAATATGCACCTTACATGTATGAAGGGCTGAAAGAATGATGTTGTTACACAGGAATGTTGTTATAAAGAGACTTGTTATAGAGAGACTCCACTGTATATGGACTAAAATTTATGTATTTATACACCCAATTATTTCTACTTATGGGTATATATAAATAAAAACATTAGTTCCATACGTTATAGTTGAATAACATACGAAATTAGATTAGAAAATGGAAAAATAAATTAGAACAAAAACGAGGGAAATTCAAAAAAACAACGGGTAATTAAATTCAAATGATGCACACAGTAACGGTAAATCGCAAAAAGTGAAATGATATTGAAATACAATTGACACAAACGCCAAAATTAGGGGAACTTCTGGAAAAAAGCCGAATTGAATTGAAGTTAGACATATCAAAAATAAGAGAAATTGAAAAATGAAATCAAATTGCGAACTTTTAAATAATATTGAAAAAAGAACTAAAACTGAGAGAAAAAAGGAAACAAAATTAAATTGGAAAAAAGGAAATAAAATTGAAAAAAAGAAAGAAATAAGATTGAAAAAAAAGAAATAAGATTGAAAAAAAAAGAAATAAGATTGAAAAGAAAGAAATAAAATTGAAAAAACAAATAAAATCAAATAATATTTGAAAATACGTAATAAAATTGAAAAAAAAAACAAATAAAATCAAATAAGATTTGAAAACACGTAATAAAATTGAAAAAAACAAATAAAATCAAATAAGATTTTAAAACACGTAATAAAATTTAAAAAAACCAATCAAATCAAATCAAATTGGAAAACAAGAAATAAAATCAAAACAAATTGAAAAATGAAATAAAACTGAAAAAAACAAATAAAATAAAATTGGAAAAAATGAAATGAAATTAAAATAAATTCCAAAAAAGAGAAAATTGAGAAACGAATACCGATTTAAATATAAATAAATGCCAACAATAGGAGAAAATTGAAAAAAATACCGAAGTAAATTGAAACGCATGCCAACAATAGGGGAACATTTTAAAAATAGCGAAGTAAATTGAATTCGATGTAAAACAAAATTAATTGAAAAAATATTGCCGGGCTTTTATAAATTTTTCGTCAGGAGCATCCTTCATGACAAAAAAAAAGATACACCTACAACTTAAAATATGTGCACCTGCCGCATTTGGCAGAGGGCCAATTCCATGCCTAAGTTGAGTGTCAACGTCAAGGGAAAATGCACAACATGTATAGATAGGTATGTATACACACATAGATAAATAGGAGAAATTTGTGAGGAGGGAAATGCATGGTTGCAAAAAATGTTAAACGTCCATTGATAAGAAATTGCCTCCACGCACTTTACTCACACAATTTCCCCTAATCTTCCGCTCAACTATAATGAGACGGTTATTGTCAGGGAGCTCTTTGGGTGGGCATAATCGGATAATGCGAAAAATTATTTTGTACAAATGGCAAAATCCTTCATTCATTCCTTAAACGGTACCATTCAATTGCTCATACAAGATTGGCATGTACAAGATTGGCCTATACAAATCGTTCATAGCGGACAAAGTGAAGAGATTTTAGTTCAAATTCCCTGGAATTAAGGGTAATTCTTGTATCCCAAAGGGGAAATTTATGAATTTGTACGCAAATAAGATTGAATTTGCAATGTTAATCCAATCTAATGATAGGGCTCATTTTGGATGCAATTTCGTCTTGCAAAAACTGTAGTTAGTATAATTTACAAATAGTTTTTAAAAATATGCTTCAATGCCAAAGAATAGGCTTTTCCGCAGAAAATGTACGCTTATTTTTAATGTTGTAAAAACCGCATTTTTCTTTTCACAAAGCGTCACTTGGTTTTTCCTCATTTTTAGTTTCACAAAGCACAATTTTGTTTTTCAAAATGTTTCGTTTTAGACAGCACAATTTCGTCCCCACAAATTTTTAGTATCGCAAAGCTTAAGTTGCTTTTTGCAAAATTTAAATTCCAAAAAGCAGTTTTGTTTTTCAAATTGTTTCATTTCACACCGCCTACTTTCTTTTCCCCAAAATTTTCATTTCACAAAGCGCAATTGAAGAAATTTCGTTCTTCAAAAATTTGCACTTCACCCAGAACAATGTCAAAATCCCAAATGATTCATTTCAAAATCCATGCAATTTGGTTTTCCAAATTTTTTTAATCAAAAATTAAAATTTTGTCTACACAAAAACATTTTTTTTAAAAAAATAATTATATTTATTTTATTTTTCCATCTAATTATTTTTATATCCAAAAAATAGTTTTTTTCCAAACAAAATTCAAAACAACTTCTTTTAATTTATTAAACACAAGTTGTCTATCAAAATCTACCACAATTTGCTCCTAACATGGAATTTGGCTTTATTATCGAATAAATTATAATAAATGAAAACTTCTAGCTGCTTTATGCGCGAATAATTTACAATAAATAAAGGCTTCAATAATAATGAATCAAAAATCAAAATAAATAAAGGCTTCAATAATAATGAATCAAAAATCAAAATAAATAAATGCTTCAATAATAATGAATCAAAAATCAAAATAAATAAAGGCTTCAATAATAGTGAATCAAAAATCAAAATAAATAAAGGCTTCAATAATAATGAATCAAAAATCAAAATAAATAAAGGCTTCAATAATA
>JAQGBT010004082.1:0-17567 GCA_034698585.1 Disparrhopalites patrizii | reverse complement strand
GGGGGAGGGGAGGGGAGGGGGGACAAGGCCAAGAGAGCCCATGCCTCGTCCTCATATGGGTATACCTTATGCATGTATATGGTGTGATAGTGTACACAGTGGGGGCTTTACACCGGGACGTCAGGATGGCAATGGGAAAAGGAGATGAGTGTGTGGATGTGTGTGGCTCTCCGTATGTATATGTAAGTCCCAGGAAAAAGGAGAGTTGGGATCTACTCAGAAGAAAATTATCTGCGATCAATGCAATGCTATGGACCGTTGTTCTGTCCACACGTCCCCAGTTGCTCCGTCCTATGTGATGGGATAGTGGATTAAAGTGCCTGCACAGACTTACACAGCTACATACTTAATTTTGTATGAACTCCTCGGCTGCTCCTCTCTCTCGCCCCTCATCTTATTTACCAGCCCAAGAGCATGTGGGGCAGGAAAAGAAGCCTCAAACTCATTTGCTCCCGTAGATATACTTCAGAGTCTTCCCGTCCTTTTTCTCCCTTTTTCTCACTCTCTTTCTCCCTTTTCTCTCTCTTTCTCCCATTTCTCTCTCTTTCTCCCATTTCTCTCTCTTTCTCCCATTTCTCTCTCTTTCTCCCTTTTCGCTCTCTTGCTCCCTTTTCGCTCTCTTTCTCCCATTTCTCCCTCTTTCTCCCTTTTCTCCCTCTTTCTCTCTCTCTCTCTCTTTCCCTCTTATCCTATTCATTCCGCCCCGTGTGTGCCTCCCATATATTCACTTATGTATAGAACTACACATTGCTCAGAGGCAGAGAGATGCATACTCTACACGCCAAGCAATATCAATATTCTCCCCTCCAGCACTTGCCAGCATCTCTTTTCCAGCCCGCCGTCTAACTACCGACGTTTGCCAACACTCTGTCTCTCTCTCTCTCTCTCTCTCTTTCTGTCCCAACCCACTCGGTATTACTGAGTCATCTTGCTCTCTTCCCCCCTCAACCACCGACCATGAATCACCAGTAGGTATAGAGTATTCACCGCAAGTCTCTTTCTCTCTCTCTGTCTCTCTCTGTCTCTCTCTGTCTTTTCTGAAGCTCTTCACCCCTCCCAAACACTTGTATCCTTTGCGTGTCAGGAGGAAATTAAGTTGAAGCTGGAAGAAAAATATCTGGAGATGTTGTGGAAATATTTGCATTCTTTTTCTATGGGACTGTATAGGGAAATGTGTGAGACAGAGGTTAAATAGAAGGTATATATAAGGGAGAGTATATAGGGAATGGATTTCTGTGATCTAAATCACGGCTCGTCCCTTTATTGTGTTGATGCCCACTCTCATATGCTTTTGGTCTCCTTGTCTCTGTCTCTCTCTCTCTCTGAGTCCAGGTAAATATTACAAGTCGACGCACTCCCCCACGCAGGGCCGTCGCTTTAGCCCAAAGAATGTCTTTTGAAGTGTGACTTGGGCGCACACTTTGGAGCTTAGTGCTTTATAGAGAGAATGGGGTGGGGGAGAGAGAAAGGACATGAAGGGAGAAAGGAGAGCGTTTAGAATCCTCTGGATATATACGTATACCAAGAGGCCTTTTATAGCTGGGAACATGGAACGGCCTGAAAGTTCCTCCACACGTCCCTGATAAATTCATCCGGGTTCTCCCGGGTCATACTCCTCTACACGGGTATGATGAATACGGGGAAAGGCTTTCCTTACGGAAGGAATCCTGTATTTTTTGCACCAAAAAAAAAACTGGGGATGCAATTTTCCCCGCAAAACATTTCCATTTCACATTTGTATTTTATATATCCTCCGCCCTCCCAAAAAATAGGAGGAATGAGGAGGAAGTGTGTAAATATGGGGGAAATTGAAAAGAATACGGTGGGTTAGGAGAGAATTTGTCCGAGGAAACGACGGTGATCCCATGTACGCCCCTTTTTCCCCATTCGGCATTCGGCATCATCCGTCTCTGCTGCCATGCAGGGAGCACGCACAGTCCCGCTCCGGGGGAAACTTTTCATATGCTCCAAAGCTACGGCGCAACCAAAAAAAAAAAAGCACCCGCAACTCCTGGAGCATGAAGCTTGACCAAAAGGAGCTAAGCCCTCCGATTTTGTTTCCAAAAAAAAAAAAAAACGTGCGTATATGGGGGAGACTAGAGAGATTGCAAGTTGCTTCCTTTTACTCACAAAAATCACTCGGAGTGACGATGGCTCTCACTGCCAATGGAGTCGCGCCGAAGGAGTATACCACTCCGAAATCAAACAGGTGGTTTAAACTTCCTTGTCTATTTTTTTTTTTTTAATTCAACACAACCAAACAAGCTGGTCCCAACAACTATCTGCAGTATTCTTATTGATAAACCCCCCATTTCTCCTGCCAGATTCCATTTCTGACAATTTTACAGGTGTAAACAATCTTAAACATGATGCATATTCGGAAGAATATCTATAGGGGAAGCTGTTGAGCTTGTAAAAGCCCGTAATATTTATTTTACAGGGAAAGATTTGCGGTTCACAAAATATCTTTAGCTACCTATGTATGCCCGGTCTTGTTAGCCACACGCGTAGGGAAATTTGGGTACGCCCCTGCAACCGGGCGAGGAACTGGTATAAGAAGACAGAGGAGGAATATCATCAAATTAAAGTCTTCATGGTCTGTGATTTGCAGCTGTGGACTTGTAACTTCTTCTGCCTTCCGAAGACACAGGCAAAAGAATAGCCCAGAAAAAATATTCTCTCTTGTCCCAGTTTAGGGCAAGGGAAGGAGAGACTCGGTCTCGGGGCGCCAAGTGGAATTTAAGGCGAAATGAAACACATGTACTGGAAATCAGTAGTGCTTGGAGATGAGAAGCAATCCAATTCCAATCTGGAGCCTCCACCATTTCAGGGGGTACAAGTTAAGAAAATCAGCTCGCAAAATTGGATTTTCTCTGGATAAATCAGTGAGCTGTGAGGATTCACTCGCCTTCTCTCCCGCTATTACATACATACATATGTATTTCGTGGATCCCAAAGAAGTACTTATGAAAGCGGAGTAAAATTAAATCTTTTTCCTCCAATGCCCAAAATTAGAATCAATTTCTCCATTTACATGGAGAGACTTCAATATGTGAACGTTCTTTTAGCTACTTTGTCATTTTGGTGCCGCTTTCACTTTATAATCCCAATTTAAACATTCAAGCAGACAAAGCACGTGGTAAAGCTGCTGTGACGGTGCAGTTTGGCTTAAGTTTTTGTGCTTTGTATTACTTTGTCAAAAACATATATGCAGGTACTTGGGGCAATGAAAACAAGTGAATTAGAATGCCGAATTTTTAAATAATTAGATGTTCCCCGATTTCGGGGTAGATCTTTATCAATGAAAAAATTGGTCGGAAACCCTCAGTTATAAACATGGAGGTGGAAATGGAGCACGAGAGCCTCATCTTCTTTGGGAAATCTAACCCTGCCCCATATCGGCATGACAGTCTGCATGCCCATACATTCCTGGTTGAATTACATTTGAGTTAACCATTGGTAAGTAATCAGGTAATAAAAACCAATTATGTGATGCCTTTTATTAGTATTAGTTTCTAATCAGCTACCATGTAGCGAGAAAAGGAAAGCTAAAGAACAACCTTGAAAGTTCTAGTTTACTATAACTGAGAATTGGATACGGAACGAGCCCTTTCCTTGGACCACTGACTCTCGTTGCACGGGTCAGATGATAATGGGGAAGGCACGGTGTTCACCATGAAGTGTGTACTGACATAATTTGGCTAATCATCTGTTATCAGGACCCTGGCAGATTAAATGCACCCTCAGACTTGAAAGGTGCGGAGCTCGAACTTAGAAATAATTAGGTGGGGTGGGGAGAGGAGAAGTGAGAACAAAAGTATGGAAAGTCCATAAAATATTATTAATCAGCCGTCGAGGAAGGGGTATTAGGTATCTCTCTCACAGTTGAATCTGATTCGTGAAAAGGCTTTGTGAGAGAGGATCCTTCACTTTTATTAATCAAAAGGAGTTTGCCCGAAGAATAAATAATTACTTGGGGGGAAAGTAAACCAGTTTTGAGCACAGCGGGCGGAAAGAGCTGCGGTGGGATGATGCAGAAATGAGTCCTCGCAGACGTTCCATGAAATGATTCCAGAGAAATTCCTCCTGTCCTGCGCAAGTCATCTGATTAAAATACGTTGCAACTCAACTCCTTTCTGGAATTCCCCCCTGAGACTCACCATGCATGGACAAAATTACTGAAGGGGAGAAATAACATTTAGGGAATTTTTGGAATTCCGAATCCCCGTCCGGGGGAAATATGGTTGTCAAGAATCCTATTAGGGTGATCACGATTAATGTGTCACTGGAAAGTTTGCCATGCGACTGGAAGCAGACGGGAACTGGGAGGCACAGATTATGTCAGTCCGGAAAGAATAGCCTAGCTCCCAGGTGGGTTCGTCCGGGTGTAGTCACATTTTAATTCTTAGTTCTGAGGAAACGTCTATGTATGTATGTAATCATGCCCCCGAGAAAGGGAGACAGAGAGATGAAGGGCAAGCTCGGGAGGAGGAAGAAGGAGTCGGGACATTTACTAATGTACAAAGCCAAATGAGGGAGGATCGTGCCTTGCCGTATGTGCCTAATGTACCTACATATTATGCATGTATATATATGAACAGCTGAAATAAAAGCAACAAACCTTCACAGTAGTGGGGACGTAAAGATCCGGCTCAGACCAATAAGAAAATCCATGATCCTGTTCGTCCTTCACGTAATCCGGTGGCAACCCAATATGAAATCCTTTGGCTTTAACCCAAAACCGAAACTTGGAGTTCTCGGCATTATTTATTTCCTCCCCCCGAAGTGTCTTCACTATACGATAGTATTTCTTCTTCGTGATTGTCTTTGTCTTGGCCGCGTCTCCGTAGGTTAGAAGTACCCAGGGTTGGAAGGATTCCAGCATGACTCTGGAAGCCTTTGTTCCCTCCAATACATCCGTCTTCACCTGTTTGGGCTGAGTTGACAACTTTAGAGGACTACTTGCCGCTCTCTTCCTGTTCCCCTCCCTGCTCCTCTTGCTCTTCATGCTCCTCGCCTTCCTCCGCTCCCGAGTATGATTCCTCTCCATCCTTCCCCAAATTCCACGAGAAGAGGGACAAGACAGAACCGAAGGGGGCCCCGGCCTGATGATTAGACTCCCAACTTCTTCTTCGCACAAGAGATACCCGAATCTATTCTCTCTCCCTTCCCTCCCACAATCCCTTTATCACTGCCCTCGGAGCGAAAGGCAGGTAGTCGTAGTCATCATACGGCACAGGGAACATGTTGAATCCACCGTGTCATGGCTGTGCTCGTAAATCCTGAGATTCTCCCTCCTTCCATCCCCTCCCTTTACTCATTCATCCCCCAATTGCACTTTACCAAAAGTAGAGGGGGTGAGAAAATTAAAGGAAACTCTTTAAACCTTCGGTTAATTTAAAGGGGGGAAAAATTCTAGAAAAAAAAAAACAACAACAACAAAATGCAAGAACTTGTTCAAGTACAGGAGGGCGAACAACTGTATTAGAATGTCCGACACTAATCTGCTTCTGTAGATAGGGAGGAAATGGAAGCCAGAACGAAATGAGAAGCACGTGTGACGGGGAGGGAGTGTGTATAAATGTAAAGGATGGCAAGAGAGAAATCCTGGGAGGAGGGGAGATCCTCGTCCATCCGCAAAAGAAGACTCCTTGTATAAAGTACCGTCTATGTATGTATTTCACTCGCAGAGGCACTGTCTTAGAGAGAGCGGGCAGAAAGGCACGGTGATATAGTCTTCCCACCTTCCTGCTTCCTTTTATTGTATGTAGTGGTAGGAAGTTAATCGTGGTTTTTCAACAAGTTTCTCTCTCTTTGCTTTGGTCGGAAGAAATCACAATGGTACAAAAAAAGGGCCGAGGTTGGTGTGGTTTTTTTTTTTTTTGGAGACGGAAAAAGTGTGCTTGCTCGTCCAAACCTGAAATGGAAATGACCACTTGTTCGGAAAAGGGAAGAGTTCCAGGGAGGGAAGGCGGTCTCTTGATTGCGTTATGTGTACAAGGGAGAAAAGTAGTAAGTAGTGGGTGAGAAGATTAGAGGAGAGTAGGGCAGAGTGTGAAAAATATGAGCTAGTATATAGAAGAGTCTCTGCGTCTGTCTCGGCTCTCTTTCCCTTCCCAAAAAGCTTCCCAAACCTATCTTCACTCCACCACTATATATCCCTTTCCACTCCTTCCTGTCTCCATAGGCTTCTCTGTCTCTCTCTCCAACTTCTCCCTTTTGGGCTGCATTGCTCCGCTTTCTTGCTCCTGCAGAAGAGCACCACCGCCACCAGAAGAGTGGCCCAGAAGAGTCCCACAGTGCTTGTGAGGGAGGCAGGGAGAGAGCCGTCCTTCCCTTTCTATCTCTCTCTCTCTCTCTCTCTCTCTCTCTGAAATATCCCCTTTCCTTTCACACACCGGCGAACAGAATGTGGCGGAGTGTGTGAAGTGTCTGGGAGACATGCCCTAAAAACGGAAGCACTTGTTACTCACCAAGATCCCACAAAACCGTCCCGCTTCATATTTTCAGCCAATTACACGCACTTGTTACACAATAACGTCTTTTTTGACAGACAGAAATACAAGCCCCCCTCCTCCAACACGCTCCTTCATCTCCTCCAAAAAAAACTGTCTCTTTTTGTCCCTTTAACTTTTTTTTAGGCCTGTTCCTTTTTTTTTTTGTCAAAGGTGGATGGACAGATCCCTTCTTACGGTGGTAGTCAGAGGATGACAGGATGAATCCTTTTACTGAGTCACTGGGATCTTGGGTTGTCTCCTCCTGGGATGGAGATTTCTTGACGTACTTGAAGGACAGGAGATATGATTCAAATATGGATTGGACCGTTGTGAAAGCTCGTACATTTGGAACTTTAGCCCTCGGCCGTGGTGTAGATATACAAAATGTCATTTATTTATTTAACGTTTTTAAGCTTATGGGAAAGATGTGAGAAGCAATAATTTTGTACAAGGGTATATACAGTAATACCTGTATGCCGTAAACCTGTCTTGTAAAAGAAATCCTTAATTTTTTTTACATTTTATAATTAAAACATTCTAGCAAGAAAGACTGAGTAGATCCCTGTTCATAATATATGTATAAGCTTTACAAGGATAATTTGAGTAGAGGATTAAGGCTTAGACGAACTTCAGTGAGCCACTCTAATTCTTAATATGATTTGCAGTTTTTATTTACAAAGCTATGCATATAGATTTGAACATTTTTACGAGGTAGTTTTGCATAAAATACTTTAATACTATATTTTCATCTGTCTTATTGACCTGCAATACGTGAAGCCGGTGAAGCTATCAATCAGTTGCATACTATAATATCCCAGCAGCGAGCTCACTGGGAACATTGATTTTCATTAAACTATAAACTCCGATTTTACTTTCGAATAGCCTTGAGTATCAAGGCAAGCAGGACAAGTTTTTTATACTTATTTGACCAATACAATACGCAATGATACTGATGAATAATGGACAGTTAATGGTTCACTTTAAATTGAGTGAAATGACATCCGGTCTTCGGCGAGGATTGACTTCTCGGTTGGGTGCTCATTTCGAAAAGAATATATTCGATGTTATATCGCAAAGACGTTGGCACTTGGCACTAAAGAAGCTACGTTTCAGCATATATTCCAGACATACACACCTATATACATAGGTATACAGGTATGCATGCAGTCGTATATGTAAATGAAACTCCGATTTCCGTCAGATCTACACGGTTCGTTTCTGGGGCAAACAGAGCCTAGGAGTGGCTTTGTTTGCTCCTAGGATGTGTTAATAAAACATTAAAAATGTATTTAAAATAACCATACCTTTAAGTCATCTTGAAAACAACTCAATCAGAACAATCAACTCGCTAGAGGCTTATACCTCCACTGTGCATACGTACAGGGGAGCTTAGGAACTCTACCTTTGGTCAAATCAAATTAAATAATCGATTATCAATTTTGTCTTTCATTTTGTCTTAAAATTGAACGTACACCAATTGCAGGCATGATGCTGGTTCCATACGTGAGGTAAGCAAAATTGCTTTGTTATGAGCAACATCGCAAACACTTTGAAAACTACTCTTAAGACGAACTTCTAACAATACGCTCTTACTCCTGACACTTGATTTGTAATTACTTCATAAAGTTCTTGCCCGTAATTGCATTCGAGAAATTTTTCAAAAATGAGACCATCATGATTTAAAAGCTCAGAGTTTATGGCAAGTGGAACATGATTAAGTGATCCCGAAACAATGCGAATAGTGTTTAATAAAGGAAAAGCAGTTGTGGGTCAAGTGAAGCATTTTTTTTCATTTCTGTTCGACAAGAGGAAGACGCAGCCGGTCAGTAATGGACTTAGTGGTTCAACTCCCTTTTCAAATGCATGGTCAATAAATACTCTTTACTTAATGATATATCGCCAAATGTCACATCCGGACAAATGTTTGCTTTACCGCACTAATCAATGATTATTTTAATATAACTGCATAATGGCCTGCCTTCATCGCATCACCAATATAGCAAAACTATGATAGAATCACATTCTCAAATCCTGGTCATTTTTACATTTATTTTAGCCTGAATCCGTTAGTACAACAAACCAATAATATGTACGTAGAATATGCACATAGAAACACGTGTGGACCAAATGCTGTTTATAAACAGGAGTACAGGAAACCGAGTAAATACAAAGTTACGCCAAATTATTTCGAAATCTAGCAAATTCTTACCGAATTTGACACTTTATTGAACAATGACATTTACTTATCTTTTTATCACGAGCAATCAGCTGCGTAACTTGAAACATAGTGAAAGAAAACATGAAAACAAAAACTGTGTTTGATAATATTTAAACAATTTTAGCGTGAACAAAATTTGCCAATGTACACTTTTACACTGTGCACTTTTATACAACGCAGGTAATTTGTAACATAATTATTATGTTGTTAGTAATGCCCATGGGCGTTTTTGTATGTCTGTGAATATATTCCCCATTTAAAAATTACAATACTACGAGAATAACACGATTAAAGTGCAGTGTCCAAAATAAAAGGTGTGGCGTCTTTAAAAGACGAAATCAAATTCTGAATTATAACTCTAGATCTATTTACACAGTTTAATGTGTAATCTAATATGTACAATAAAATAAGCATTTTATTTAGAAAATTAAGAAATTCATTAACACACAAATTTACTCCCTACTTTTCAGCCATTAGAATTAGCTCTAACATCATACAGTTCTACTAAACCCTCATGCTTGGCCAGCGTAAACCTATAATCCTGCTCTGTCGGCGGGGGACTTAAACGAAGTATGGGTCCAACAACTGAAAAAATAAACCGAACATTTAAACATTAACAGGTTATCCCAACACACATTATAAGCGTTTATACACATTTAGGATGCGAAGATTCTACAACAGCAGTGTTATTGATAGCACAGTGAGAAGAAAATACTTACGTGATGCTGCACAAAATCCATCGGGCAATTCAACAACAAGATCGTCTTCTTCCATATTATTTTCGGCGACTTCTGTTTTCACCGCGGGTGCTTTAGACTCATTCGTTTCTTCACTCGCTGGCATTGATTTTTTCCTTTCTAGCCACGTTTTATAATTATTAGTAAAATCAACAAAAGCACTTGGTGGTTCTAATTCGGGGTTAACAAGAAAACTATGAATGGGCTCTTTTGGGGCTCTCATCACAATTTTATACTTTGTCGGTTCACCAGCCTGAAAAAACAAAACACATTACAAAGCCTTTTAATAAGTCATAACTAATGCCAGCTTTTAAAGCAATATTCGTTAATCTGCATTGGAAGGCATATAATTATTTACCCCGGTTCGTAATAGATTAACTACGCTGGCACATAATTATTGAAAATAACACAGTAAGAAACAGATTTTTCCCGTTTTGGTGTTTACCCATTCAAAGGAGGGATACTGATTTCGGCTACAGAATGAATATTACTTTACAGCTCACTTTTCTTTGCACCTTAGCCGTCAATTTGAAACACTGCAGTCGTAAGCAAGGGAGAGTTGTTGATTCCCCAGATCAATTCAAGTGTTAATGTTAGCAAAAAACTATTTTTCTTTCAGTTGATTTCTTATTCATAATACGAACGAGCTGACTCAAACTATCCCCGAAAGTTGAGTAAAACACAAATTACCTTTTCCACAACTGGGAACTCCATGTGAACTAATTTCGGCCGCTTTATAGCAACAAGAGTTTGATCTTCGAAAGACTGCGTCATATCTTCTTGTTTAACATACGCAAATTTCATGTTACTGGGTTCTTCGGTAATATTTCTTAAACTTTGTTCCAACCACTAGAAAAAAAACCACAATAAATTTACTCGCTAAACGGGGTACGTAATAAAGCATTGAAACCATTCTCAAGTGGTATGCATGCATATTCGCGCAACCCACCTGCCGGTGTTTGTCCATATCTTTTTCAATTTTATCTAGTCTTCTAACTTCATCTTTAAGTCTTTCAACTCGAGCTACGAATTCTTCCGTATTTGTACCAGGACTTGCCCCTCTAAAACACATGACAATACGGATCAAAAATTACATATATGTATACCTATACACATCATACATCCTTCCCGCACATTTCTACAACCAGAGGATGTAATAATCCAACCAACAAAAACGAATAAATTGTATAATACGCCAAATGATCCAACTCACTTCCACTGAATAGCATTTTTAGTTTTCTTCTCAATGAGTCCGATACCCTCCAGTACATTCGTAATGTCGTAAATTCGGCGCTTCTGTCGAACCGCCAAAATGTCAGCAGCCTGCAGGAAAATGAGATTACACCAAACACTAGTTAAAAAAATTACTAACTCTTTGGAAAACTTTCGAAGCTTTTACTTTCCAAAAATTTTCCCGGGTTTGTCTAAAGACGAGAAAATTAAAAGTAGACGTATCCAACTCACCTCCTTGAGATCCAGAACACCATCCTTAGCTTTCTGTAACAGCGTTACAAAACGGGTAGTTAGTAAACCCAAACTCTTTTCGTACCGACTTCCAGGAGTCCCGGAATTGTCGGACATATTTACCATGATTTCGTTTGACATAAAGATATCGTTACAGTTCCAGTGACATTAACTCTAAAAATTAACACCGACACAGTCAAGACTCTGGCTTGACCCCACCAAAATGATTCCAGAAAGAAAAAAAAAAAACCAGGGAGACGACAATTAGTAGCTTCTATATGAGCTTTTAATTAACATAACATTTCGTAATTGTACTAGTCACACTAACTCCCACAATCAAAAAGTCAGTGTCTGTAAAAAGAGCCCGGGTTGACCCCCAAAAAATGATACTCCCAAAAAAACCTCAGGATCACTATGAAAATTCCTTTTGATTTCCGTGAAAAAGTTAATGAAACAAAAGTTGCTGGATAATAATTCAAAAAATATTTTTTCGGGGAAAAGGATTTATATAATTAATAGATGGAAGCAAAGTGGAAAAATGTTGGAATTAAAACGCCAAAGCCCAAAAAATCCCCAAACTATTCTACAATTTCTATAGATGATGCCGTTTGTTTATGAAATGAATGGCGCCTCCAAAATCCGAGTGACACGAAGCTCGTCAGGAGAGTAAAAAGTGCGGTAAAAGAGCCTTCCCTTCCCAGATCCCAACCTCGCGCTGCCGTTCATATTCTGCTCCTCCAAACAATCATCACCAAATCCTCCCTTCGCGTCTCTTCACAATTCAAAAGATGGCGCGCCCGCATGACACTTCAACCCTGAATCTCCATCCAAAAACATGTTTAAGAAAGTATTTTTTAAGTCATGTAAAGTACTTCCGTAAAATGCAAATAAAAGTGAGTAACTCCAGCATGGACATTTAATTCCTATGAATTACTTAACTGCGTGTTTTATTTTCCTCTTTTACATTTACTAAATGACTCCATTTACTCTTTTTAGTGGTAGAAATGTCCCATGAGCTGACTCTCCTATCATGTCTCGATTTTTGTAGGGGTGAAAAGCAACCCCTATACATATTTGAATATATGACTATTATTTAACTGTGTTGATTTCGATTGTTTACAAGAACCAACAAGGGTTTTAGTGGGTAAAATGTCAAACGGCAGTTTTAAAAATAGTAAAAACCAGGATTGCCAGGATTTAAATGGACATGGCCAACTTAAAGAGTCTAATGCGATCACTTGACACAGGATTTGATTTTTAGCTTGATGTAAGTACTTACATTTACATTATCATTTGGAAGACATACAATCGGTTTACCTAGATCCGTCCCCTAACGATTACGAGGTCAAGGAAATGGTCAGAAGTAGTGCTTAAAGGGGAAACGCATGAGTTTAAAGGCATTTTATTAAGCGCTGCCAAGTAAAAAATTAGCTTCGTAAAAGGTGAGATTTCTCAATTTCTTCTGTGTGGTACGAAGACAACTAAATGAAGGGTTCCGCAGACGCTGTTTGGGCATAATAATATATATATATTTATTACTGGGAATTGGTGTTAAACTGTAAAAGTAGTGGGAACCTTAAATGCGTCACCCTGCAACGTTTTTGGCTTTGTCAAGCATTTAACATTGTGGTTTTCCCGTTTAACAACTTTCCCTATTAGCACCGTATTTGAGAAGCCTGCAGTGTTTTCGAATATAGCACTCGTCTTGTATTTTTTAGTGTTCATACTGAATATTGCATTGCATGAACATCATAAACAAATTATTTTTTTTTGTAGAAAACATGTGAGCACGTGAGCAGTGCTAGTATATAATGTATGTACGTTTAGGCGAATTGACATCAATCTGAAGGTTCGTCCTTTTTGTCAGTGAGAAATACCGATAGCGATCATGGTTAAAGGTGTTGGAGGCACTCGAATGTTCTGCTCACACTTTCGGGTGAGGATATTATTGAGAGAGTCAAACGAAGCGCATTTTGTTGTATGGTAACAATTTGTAGCTCGTCTCTTCGTCTGAATTCCGGAGGACATTTTCGGGTGTCTGGGTTCCGTTCGGAGCAGTGCATGAATTACTCGTAAGATTCTCTTCAAAATGTTGTTCTATCCCGCAGGATACAAGAAGGCCATTCCACAATGTACAAATTACTTATGCAATATGCATTTGGAGTGTAAATCCCGTACCGCAGTCTCGTGCGCGTATCCTGATACAAATCAGCATGTGTGCGGCAAGGTACAGTAGTCGGCGTCGGCAGAGGTGCAAAAAAAAAAGTTGATGGATTTTGCAGAAATTTGAGTCCAAAATTGCAAATGCACTCCCCATGTCCATCTCACACCCAATGCCCCGATCTTTTATTTTACCTGAATCATGTAGTAGGAATGTGCTTCATTCTATGCAGTTATTTACAGATTATGTGCACTTCGTACTTCGTATTAGTAAATCACACAGGAGATCTTGGCACACACACACTCTGTAATTGCCTAATTGTATCATGCAAAACACATTCTCACTCATCTTGTGTACTATAATTGTCACGTAACAAAGGTGTAATTAGAATTCAAATGCACTCACGCCTGACGCATGTGTTAATATGGTTTACTACATGATATAATGAAGATCTCAATTCAGCAGGCGTACAATTCAAAAGCAATGTAAGCTTCCATTATTTAATGAGGTTCACGACCATTAGTTGTCAAATCTTAGTTGTTTGTAT
The DNA here is from genome assembly GCA_034698585.1 of Disparrhopalites patrizii. Lineage (NCBI taxonomy): Eukaryota > Metazoa > Arthropoda > Collembola > Symphypleona > Sminthuridae > Disparrhopalites > Disparrhopalites patrizii. Next base: position 3,943 of record JAQGBT010004082.1, on the reverse strand, counting down.
TATGTATTCTTAACTGTTTAAATAATTATTTTGCGTAGTATAAACTATTATTAAATGCGTTCAAAGATACATTACAAAAATCGTACATCTATTGGAATTTTAAGATACTTTCAAATGCGACAAAATGCATGAGAAGTGGATCAACACATTGTAATATGAATTTGGAAAATATTTTATTACAGAACTGTTGAAAAAATCAAATCTTTCCAGTTTAGCACACGAGGTAATGAAACTGATACCTCGGCCATGTTAGAGATGCTTAGATCTTGGGTATTTGTTGATTGATATTACACTGAAACATATTCTAATAATTATTGTAGTTCATATTATAAGTTAAGGTATCTCATGCAAGCGAAGTCCTTGGCAATCACCGTTGGTATCATACATATTAATAATGCACGTTACATATTTCAAGTAAACTACATGTAGGTATCGTAAAGTTTAATTAATTTGCTTATTGTTATTTGTTCCTATAACCATTGTCAGTGCATAGAATTATATTGTTAACACGAGTTGCGAATTTCTAACAGACTCGGAAAACTGAAAAATGCGGTCATTTTTCACGGAAGGCAATCTTTAGCGGTCAGCCTGTCAGCTGTCAGTACATTCTTAGTCACTTTCCATAACCCAAGCTATCGTGAAGCTCCGAGTGAGAAGGAAATATCAGTACGTATTATTGCATTTGGAAAACGCAGCTTGCATAGTTTCAACACAAACAAAGCCAAACTGTATACTTTTCGTGAAATTCAAAGGTTGAACTGAATACGATTATTTAATAAATAAAGACGGCTTTTAATCACTACAAACACTTATTTTTAGAAAGATTGATTCTAATAATTTCTTACGAGTTAGGAATAATCGAATTGAATGTCCAGTTTGGAATTATTAAAACGTGTTTTCGACACTAATAAAGGGAAAATATTGAGAATTCAACATATTGTAATTTGTGCGGTTAAAATTATCTCATATTTGGCGCGGCTCATATCGCATCAGCAATGTGTGAAAAATGTGTTGCTTACAACTGTCCGAGTTAATGAGACAATTGAGTGGTATTGTTAGAAATTTAAAGGTGCGACTGCGGACTTAATACTCGTCTAAGTCGTCGCCGTCGCCATTTGGAGGAGGTACATCTGCATCTTCAGGAGCCGCAAATCCGTCCTACAAATTAAAGAATCTAGTAAAAAAACAAAATAACTAAGTCCACATACCTACCAAATCATAATTATTATCACAGGTTGGTGTTCCTAGTGGCATACTGGCACCTTAAATAATGTTATCTTTGTCTTCCTGCCAAAATACATATGTAGCAGCACACCGCCACACAAAACAAAATCATGCATAGTTAAAGCGTATAGCGTAATATTATTAACCCAGATAAACGTCTCTTTTAGTGTTTCCCGTGTGCAGACTTTAGTGACACCAATTATTAAACATATGGGTTGATTTTAAGGTCTATTTGAACACGGCAATTCATAATTCTCCACGACGAACATATTGTTCATTTGCCCGTTACTGGTTGCAAAACACTCAAAATTCACATTGGCCTGGGACTTATTTTGAAACCTCCCCATAATCGAAAAAAAATGTGACAATGACAACAAACAAAGTTATGAGAAAAGTGCATTGTCCCCAGGGTCTGACCCTTCTCAAGCTACAGCGTAACTGTTTGCATTTTGCATGGCTGGTGACTTTCACAAATACTGCACATAAGAATAACATGCGGGTTTTGAGTAACAAACTGTGCTTACAAACGGTTAAAAGCTAGTAGAAACTGCATCTTACCCATTTTTGTTTTCAATGTAGAGGCTGCACTAAATTTGGAACATCGACTATGCCATTTTAACTTAGTTGAACCGAATTATAAAAAAATCAATACCTACCTCGGTAGCATACAGTATATCCAAAACCTTCTGCAGAACAGGGTTACTTTCGACACCGTCTTGTTCTTGGCAATATACTTCAATGTCTCTAAGTTTTCCAAAGTAAAAATCACGCTCTTTCTCCAGGCCTTCCAAACTCAGCTTGGTGTCCGCTAACTGCAACACCGTGACAATCCAAAATTAACATTTTTTGTAAATTAAACTGTTTTAATTGACCAAACCAGGATAAAACTATGACAGCACCTGGGCGGTAAGTTCCTCAATTTGTGAAGTACTGACCGGACCCCGATTCGTAGGTATAGTCCGAGTGGCAGCAGGTTGTGGCCTTGCCATTACACCATTATTGTTATGCCTCATTCCCAAAGCTGCAAAGAAACACAAATGTAAGACAAACTCAGAGGGAACAGGAGAAGAAGAAATTAGTTATTGTTTATTTGAACTCTTTAAGCTCATAAACTGTGATTTAAACTCACAGCTTGGATTTGATTTGCGGGATGCAATCTGCGAAGTGGTACTGGGTACAACTCGATGCATTGGTTTTCCTGGTTGACCCGGTGAGCCTCCTAATGGTACACCACCTCGAGCTTCCAGAGCATTGTACGGATCTCCTTTGTAGTTCGCATCAAAAAATTTCTTGAACCACTGAACAAATTCGAAGTTGTCTTGAAACCGACCCTTAACTAATTTATCTACGGGAATAACCTGCAAAGAAAGTAATGTAAGGTTAGCCCCCCAGAAATGCAACCATCACTTGACAAAGACGTTAAAACCAAACAAACAACCGCTACTCTTACTTTTTCCACTTCCATTTTCTTGAAACCAGCTTGAAGAACTTTGAAGTTTTGAATAAATTCATGCTCAAGTTTGGTCTGAAATTTAACTTTCTTCAGTGGTACGCTTCCTGTAATCACAAGCAAATACTGTGTATATCGTTCAAACACTTTTCAGTGTCTTAGTACTAGTACCTAGTAGTGCTAGTACTTACTATTAGTACAGAGTACAGTGTATGCAAAACAAGTACATACCTAAGAATAAAAAAAAGTTATGCTAAAGGAGTAATTTTTTTTTTTTTAATTTTCACAACTTACCAGGAAAAAGCATATCCATAAATTGACAGTAGGCAGCACCGGAACAGAGTTCCTCGATTTTGGTAAAACTGGACTCCAAGCAGCCATTGACCCAGTTAAGCATGTCATGTCTGCTAAGATTGTCCGACGTCACATTTGTTGCGTACACATTGACAGCCATTTCTGGTTTTAAATAACGAATTTAAAAAAAAAACAACAATTGCTGAGTTCCTCCCAATGTTGATTTGATGGACTATACTGTTGAATTTTTGTTAGTTTAGAAATTAACCAGGGAAAAATAAACACACCGTTATACAGTTAAAAGATAGTATACACTATGCAGCGGAAAAAATGAACTGGCCAACGGTGCAATTTTCCCGCATGGAGTTCAAGTCTCTTTTTTGGGTTCGACGGTTCGAGGATGAAAAAAAAAGGCTGATTCCTGATTCCTTTCCCTTCTCTCTCAAGTTCAACTGGCAGCGTTCAGTGGGCGTCTAACGACCGTCAGTCACACCGGCGCACAAGTGGAGCGATTCTGCACTTTCACAGCCTTTTAAAGCATTTCCCTTCGGGCAACCACAGAGGCTCAATGCAATCGGGAAAAATGTGTGTAGAAAAAGAAAAAAAAAACATCGTATAACCTGACTAATTCTCTCCATCTTCCCACCTTCTTTCACTGCAATCCTTTAGTCCCCAAAATACTAATCACACCCCCATTTGGAGCTCCTATAATGGAACATGCAAAAATGCAACCCACAAAAATTACCACTGCATAGTTCCGTCATTTTATTGCACTATTTTTTTTGTCATTTTATTGCACGTCCATTCACTGTTTCATTCAACGCAAATATTTGTGTGGGACTATACGGGAATTAATTTAATAGTTTAATAGGAGCAATAGCAAGAAAAAGATACTCCATCTTAAACGTTGGAATATCAAGAAGTCCAAGCAATTTTGTGTATAAACGCTGACTAAGTCATTTGTAATCATAAAAT
>JAQGBT010004081.1:0-17569 GCA_034698585.1 Disparrhopalites patrizii | reverse complement strand
AGAGAAAAATAGAGAGAGAAAGAGAAAAATAGAGAGAGAAAGAGAAAAATAGAGAGAGAAAGAGAAAAATAGAGAGAACAGCGAAAGAAATAAAGAGAGAAGGGGAAGAGAAGGAGAAAAAAGGGAGAGAAAATAAGAAAGGAAAGTCGAAATTTTGAGAAGGGCTTAGAAATGGAACAAGTGTCCTTTTTCAGTTTTTCTTTCCTTTGGACGTGCTCATTCGTCACGTGGCCGAGGGTGGAAATTTCTGGTCCAGAGTAAAAGTAATAAGAAAAACAACAATGTATGGTAATGAACGAGAGCCACTCGGTTACTGCATGACATTGGACGAAAGGAATGGTCTTCTGGACTCTCTTGCATGTTGTAAAATATATCCCCCGGCTAGCATAAGCAGACAGAAAAGAACCTTCAAAAGAAGCACTTTAGGTGCGGACACGGAAAAACAGGGGAGCATTAAAAAAATTTGGAAAAAATGTGTTCTCATACTACAAGAACAAGGTTTTTCCTAAGAGTAAGGTTTCCCTCATATGAAATGCAAATTATACATAATAGGGAAAAGCATGATAAAATTGTCTTTGCGTGGGCAGGTATGGGATTACTGGTACCAAAAGCCAGAGTTGTTTATTGTTTCTCCACCTCAGGAATTTTTACTTTTAAACAATAGATAATCCGCAGGTAAGAGGAAATGAAGGAAAGAAAAACAAAAGGTCTCACCTTTGGGCATTCCACATGGCGCCTTGGTACGAATTTTGTCCAGAAAGTCCAAGTCATATTTTCTGGCGGGAGGGAAAGTCAGTCCAACATGGGCTACTGAGCTATGAATTAATTGTAATAACACTAAAATTTGTACAGTTCCCATTATCACGCTCCGTAACGAGGAATTCCACTGAATCTCCTTTCTCCACGTTTGAAGCAAATTCCCGGAGAAAGTGGAGACGAATGTCCTCTTGGGATATTTGGGCATATTGGAATTAATCGGATTCCTTGTACTCTCGGGGCATGAATTCTTAGTTTCTGTAACACCACCGACACCTAAATTGTCGGAATACCCCATACTGATCTCTATAACGCCTTCGTGTCTCTCCACAAAGCTTGTGGGAGAAGCGCACACACGATGTATTGACCAAACGAATAATTATTAAAAAACTATTTAATATTTTCTCTCTGTCTAAAAAACGATTTTACTCCGTTGCTGATTGTTGCAACGTCGTCAAGTATTTAAAAAAGGAAAATTCATGAAGTTATAACTATTTTACACGATCGAATTCGTATACGTCCATTTGGCAGGGTAGAGAGGAGAGGTGCACTTTCGAAAAAAAAAAAATCTTAAAAGGAATAGGAATAATAATTATTAATGCCACTAAAGATGAAAGAGAAAAGGGAATTATTCTCTCTCTCTCGAGTTAACACCGACTATTAATTATTATTGAGAAAGAATTTTCTTTTTTCACAGCAGTTTTCTACATGGATAATAACTGTACGTAGGCATTCCGCCTTTTGACCATGTCACACCTTCACAACATATTATTTAGAAAACAAAGAAAAAGGTTTTTCTTCAAAAAGAATTTCGTAATGTAGATGATTGCACAGTAAAGAAAAAAAACAATCTCCAAGTCAATCGTTGACCTCTCGCCGCCTATTAGTATGTATAATTACAATGGTAATAAATGGCCGCTTTAGCACCCGTCAAATATTCACTCGATTCAAGTTCAAACCAGACGCATCTCCATACAGTTAGCCAACACTCACACAACAAGTCTCCAATGAACAGATGTCCCAACACCTTGGAATCACCAATACTTTCTCAGATTGTTTTTTTTTCTTCTTACAACGCTCTAATAAAGAGTCTCCCACGAAGGCTTTTTTTGCCAGATTTGTCAAAAATTTGAAGATTCTGAGCAGAAATGTCTTGGATGGCCAAGCATGCCTGGTCAAATAATCGTGGCACAGGAGGAGGAAAAAATCCAACGGGGAATATTATTTATGTGTGAATATGAGGAGAGGATTTTGTTGTTGTTTTGCTTGGAGCTTCGTAGAATTCCTCTTGTTGGTCCCCGTTGAACAGGTGTGTGTGGTATTCGAGGAGGACGATGGTACTGGCAGAGAAATGAGAGGAGAAGGGCTTCATGTGTTCATGTCTTCCTCCTCGCCTCACAAAGCTCCTTGTGACTTCTCGCAGGCCGTGAGTAAGTGAATGACTTGGGACGGACAGGCGAGGGGCGAAGAAAAAGAATTTCTTTCCTGCTTCATTAGCATATTACAGTTGCAAAAAAAAAAGCCTTTGGTGGTAGTTCACTCCTTCCCACGAACCACACGGCATAGATTATTACATTGTCATAGCCTGGACGATACACACTATATTACATATACAATCCCCTCAAAAAAAAATCACTCACTCAAAATCTTCCTCTTCCTCCCGTTCCTTAGCCACTCATGACGGTGAATTCAAAGGGAAGATGGACAAGGAGGAAGTGGAAACCAATATATTTGTTTTAGCAAAGTCTTCGGATTATCTCTGTGCAGATAAATAATAATAAAAAAAAAACAATGCACTTGGACTTTTATTCTTCTTATTATACCACAAGAGAAGCTCCCTGCAAATACAAAACAAAGAAACGGGGATGCATGGACTGTCTCTTACACGACTTTCCTGATGACGATCAGGAGCGGAAATGGAACCGGGAAGAAAAGTGATAGGAGGATGTCAATATTATGTGGGTGAAAGGACCACTTGAGTTTTTTCCTATCTGGAATCACATGGAGCTTCTTCCCTACCCAAAGGTATGGATGGGGGAGGAGGGGAAGTGGATGATATAATACAGATATTATGAGTGAGTCAAGGAAAAAATAAAATAAGGGTAAATAAGAGGGGAAATGAGAGAAGGGGGAGGGAGGGAGTGAGGCAGTGTCTAATTGTTTTTTCTACACCAGCAACGAGGGTTTAAAACCAAAGAAGTGACTATGACGATCACTGGTTGTAAACTGCCGATTCCAATTGTTGCGTGTGAGGGGGGTTGGAAAGCTCTAGGAGACTCCTTGTACTTACTATGTGAGCATGTTTTTTGGCAATTGCACAATCCTACACACACACACGGCCGAAGAATTGAGCATTAAAAGAGAATGTTGGGGAGTGAGTGGTCCTTTAGCGGAGTAGTATGTAGTAGGGAAAAAAATAAGTCAAAAGATTTTTTCCCCTTCCACACATGTTCTATACATATTCACATATGTATATATCCCAGACCAATGTATTATATCCCTTTTTCTTACCTGTGTGGGATTCCTCTTGGTGGATTCCTTTGGCGAGAGGGCACGGTTGAGATAAGAGACGACAGAGAAGAATGCCTTATAACGTACACGACTGCCCCTGGCTGTTAAAGTTGTTGGGGCTTTTAGTTTTTTTTTTTTTTTTTTTTTATTTCAAACGGCAAAAGTCCTCCTCTTCTTCGTTATTCTTCGTTATTCTTCAACGTCTTCAGCTTGTTTTCTGCTGGCTTCTCTCCTCGTTTGGCTGGTTCCTTCAACTACTCACACTTCTAGCACTTTATAATACACACTACTCCCAGTGACTACTACTTATTCTTTAACTTTGTATGTAGCCACTTGATTTCTCTTACGAGGGGTAGGTGAAATGCCGTTTACTGTAAAGACTTGAGGAGAGAGAAAGAGAGAGAGAGAGAGAGAGAGAGAGAGAAGGAGTTGATGGAGAGAAGGAAAAGATTCAGCATTCCTCTGCTATAGAGTACAGATAATCCTTTCGACCATCTGAAGGTGTAGACTGTAGAGTAAGCACATCGGGACAGAACATGTTATTACCAAATACTACACAAAATAACAAGTCTCTCTCTTTCCTCTACTACAGTGTATGTAAAAGTATGGGTGAACGTGAATGGTCAAGTCGAAGTGAAAGTGAATCTTTTTATTCATAACAGATCCTCTTGTATTGTTGTACTCAGGGTACAGGGCGGCAAGGAAAAAGCTCCCAATTCCCCTTCCAGCCTCCAATCCCAACCGATAGTGAATACGTGAACAATTACATACGTATGAATAAATCATCACAGAGAATTCATTTCGAAACTAGCGCAAATATCAATTCAATTTCCGGAGGTCATAGCAATTTTCTCCTAGGCTATTCAAACCAAAGATGCTGGTTCCCACGACGATCCAACTATGTATTTATTGGGATATAGATTCACATTAAAAGTATGTGAAGAGGCATGTACTGATCTCGTGACATTTCGCCGTTGCTTTGACATTTATTTGGCATGGAGAAAATTTTTGCACGTCAATCAGATGGACACATTAAAAGACCAGCATGGCGCCTTCTGGCGTTCCTGGTTTCGCCCATTTTTGGCGAAAACAATTGGCGCAATTTAGGTACTTCAAGGCTGTGGCTTTTGCATCTTGGTGCCCGGGAATGTCAACTGTGTGGGATAGAACACGAGGTCCTTGGGTAAAGCAATTTTAGGTTTAACAAGTTTAGGAGTGAGTATCATTGCTGCACGTTGGCCAGTTTTCGGACGCCAAAATTTGGCGAAGATAAAATGATGAATACTGGGGACGTTTTAGCAAGTCCATCCTGTATAAAAGGGTATCTTCTTATGAACCCATTTTTTATTTTATATGCACCACGAATTTTCATCCTCCCCTGAGTGAGATTCCTCATCCTACTTACGCGCACCATTCAACAGGAGAAGGAACACCGTAAATGAAGGGGATTCCGATGTACTCATGTACTCGCTGCTTCTTTCATTCTGCTTTCTTTCATTCCTCTATAGTTATATATACACCTGTCTGCTCTCTACCTGCAAGAACGTGAGCAGTTGTATGTGTAAACGGAAGAGACAAAAAACACCCAGACCAAAGCAAATGGCGTTTCTGTTGTGTGGTGTGTACTTAAAGGGTCCATAAATATAATATGCATTAGTACGTAAAATCTGACTAATAAGTATGACACTATTTTTTCTCATCCATTCACCCTTTTATTCTTCCCATGCTTTGTTAAATTTTCTCGTGTATTGCTCTCCCCTTTTCTATACAACGTTGATCTTTGTCTCCCATTCATTTCCAATTCCGTCTCTATTTCTTTGAGCACGTGTGGTCGTGCTTGTACCCAAAAAGTAACGTTTTATATGTCACGTGTTCAACAGTACTGGCTGCTAAATATAATAGATAATGTGACATGTGACTATGCGGATTTACAATTTTTCTATCTTCATAGAATTTTGCTATTATTATACGCAGAAATAACTTAGCAATTAAATTGCATGACATCTAAGACAATGAAGTATCTACATGGGGACATCTTTTGCGTAGTTTATGTCTGAAAAGGCAAGTTTCAGATCTTGTGTATGGGAAGAACGAATGAGGTTTCTTCTGCCTAGCATCAGTGGATCCAGGCGACTTAAAGAAATAAGGCACACGATCCCAGTAAGCACATCCAGGGTGTCCGACATGATTCTTTCTAATTTGCGTGCGAAAATAGACAACAGGTTTCTGGGCAAAAAGACGGTACAAAAACAAAAATGTATGTGTCATGTACATGTGTCAAAGTCTATAATATACACTATAAACATTTGATCGCTTCTACAGATATTTACTTGTACGTTGGTTCGGCGTTTTTTTAATTGTTCGGTACATAGTTAACAATGTTCGAAACCTCGAGATGAGTTGCAGGTCCTTACTAGTTATATACGGGGGTTGCCTCAGTGATTTATATTCTGCGGGTCAGAATAGATATGAACCAAATTTAGAATTCCATTTTCAACGCTCGTATAATTAATAATTTCGTTAGTAATTACAAAACTGTCCAATAACAGTTCTCGTGTAAATTCAATGGAAAAATGGCTGCCACAGCCAAGCTGGGTAATTACAATGTTGATGACAACAATAGAAATAAATAGTGAGGTATTTCAAGGTGTTCTTATTCAGGCCGAAGGACCGTACCAGCGTTCGTAAAAACTGTGTTAGCTAAAAATGGGAAATGTGGTTTCACTAATTCTTGAGGAATTGGCCAGTAAAATGTTTTGTATTTGATTGTATTTGTACTTGTATTGGTTGTGTTTGGTTCCTGTTAGGTGCAGTCTACATCGTGTCTCATAGGAGTTACGCTGATAATTTAGTAGTATTTACCAATACGGGTAAAGAAAATCGTACCAGTGACATGTATCTAACACACTTCGAAAAAGTTGCATTTTTGGAGTGCAGGTACAAGATTGTGTGGGGAATGAAATGTCTGGAACATTAAGAAATAAAATATTTAACACTTTAAGTGTTTATTAACTTAATGTTTTCAATAACTACAACAAACTAGCTTATTACAATTTAATGTCTAACGATTGGCGCTGACTTTCTCAAATATGTGCACGATGTATTGACAGCTAATCCCTTTCACGACCGTCTTCATTCTCCGAAGTTCTAGCGGCAGTAAGACGCAATTTGGTTTTTCATTATCGGACTAGCTACCAAATGTGTCCTCAAAGTTAAATTGTACAACGGTTTTTAAAAGGACAGTGTGGAACAGTAAATCTTCTAGCTTAGACTCTGGAAAACATGTCCGAGATAAAAGTTTCGAATTGAGTCGTGAGGAAAAAAGGAGGTGAAAGTCTGGCGTCAATAATTTTAACTCCGCCGATGAATGGGCATGAAGAAATTTCAAAACAGCTTAATTTTGCCCAGCCAGAAATTTTGATAAAAATCCTTTGGGCTTTTCTTCGACTGTTTCTCTGAAGTAATTCATTACATGACCTTTCTGCTTCCATCTTTCAACTGTCTCCTTCAGCTCCATTTGACCCTAAAAATGCACACCAAACAATATACATATCACATTTTTTAATTGCTAAGCAGATAAAACAGCTACGTACTGGAACAAAAACGTATACCTTTTCTTCTAAAATAATCTGAATTAAATGCATAAAGGTAAGTAACCTTAATATTACCTTAACAATCAACATATCCCTCACTCGAATATCTTGTACGTATTTGTTTCTGTCAAATTCTTCCCGGATCTTTTGGCGGACCTGTGCCTCTGTTCTTGGTAAATCATAATCCACCACTGAAATACGTAGGCACAAGCAACATAATAAATTATAAATATACATACATGTTGGATCATAAGTTTCATCTGTTTACAATGCATCAAATTTACGATACTTGAATATTGACCATTTACTGATTCGCACACCAGCCTTAATACAACAATACCCATGAAATTTAGTCCCATACACTCCAAACAAGCAGGAAGGCATCCCACAAGTTAGTCTTTATGTTTATCTTTATCTTTTGCTTAAACAACCCCCACACAGATTTGCAAACAGGATTATTTCGACTCCGACCTTCAAGTTCGTTGGGTGAGGACTGGACAAATTATGCTTAAATTTCTTCAAATGAGACCCCAGTTTTTGCGAATCGAACAGATTCTGATCAAAATTTGATGTTCCTCATTTTCTTCTTCTACATACAGATGGGCAGTTGACTTACTTTAACACACTGATCTTCTGCAACATAGGTAACATTGATTAAAAATAGCACTTACTTATATGAGGAACTTGACGATACCAAGCCTTGTACAAGTTAAGAGCTCTTCTTCTGCATTCTGCGTCATCCACAGATAACAAAGGCCGGACCTGTTTCCCAAACGTTTTAACCGTTTTAATAGCCTTCCCTGACATTTTTAATTATTCGGAATTTACTGAAAATTTTGAAAACAATTAAATGTCTGCGGAGGATTCCAAGTTCCCTGTATTTCTACGTATTTGTTATTCTTATATGATCTGAAGAACGATGAAGAAAAGCAATTTGAACCCAGAAGGTGTGAATTTGAATTTCCCCGGCAAAATTAGAATGGCAAAGGGTGGATAAATTTGGTTTATCGCTTCATATAGTCACATCGTAAGTAAATGGTCAAGGTTCCTTTACGTTGTGTTTTGTGTTGTCGTGGGCTGGACTTGGACATTGTGCGTAAAAATTCCTGTCTCGACTGTAGACAGAAATAATATCTTGCGATTCACGAACTCAAAACTCTTTGTAGGCCAGAGGAAAATGAAAATGATAGGAATACGTCTACTATATTCGTCTATCCGTTTTCACTTTCCGCGTGTCCTTTGACCTTGTGTGCATTGAAATGTAATCTCCACGCGTTTGTGAAATCATCTAATATTGTGCACATTTTCGCAAATAAAGTATTTAACTTTTCAAGACCAGATAACTTGGAAAAGACTCACATTAGATTTTGTGCAACAACTCAAGGAAAAATATCCTTTATCAGCTTGCACGCAGAAGTGATTTGGTTGTTTCTTTGTGGTAAAGACCTTGTGTTTGCTTTACGGTAGATTAAAACCTGAAATAATAAATCGTGCCCGTACAAGTTCATCCGGATGTGTGTATATATATAGGTATAGATTTGGTTCTAATAATATTTTGAAAGGAGATACCAGATACATAAATGAGATGCGAGGATGGAATAAACCAGCCATAACTTTTGCTGTTCATGGTATTTTGTGTTTCGCAGTAATAATGGTGACCACGTTTAATGTCGGAGGAACTTCCTGTTTAAGAAACCGTAGACTTGTACATAACCATTTCAAGTAGCAAGTTTAACCTGATGACGTTCACTTTCATCTCCACTGCTTAGTTTAATTAAATCAAATTTCTTCGGATTCACCCGTTGATGTAAAGTGTTGGCTGGCCAAAATGTTTACGTGATTTCCGTACAGAACAACACATTACTAATTTTTGTCAAGGTTTGAAAGGCAACAGAAAACGCAAACTATTAAGATGGAAGAAAGCGGGAGGATACTGGAGGCTTGTCTCACCGAATTTTTTGCCCCGACAACAACTAATGACCGTAAACGTCAAATTGAAGTGGTACTGGATAGTTTTTCGAAGCAAGTCGGGGCTTGGAAGCAAGCATTATATTTTTTGTCAGCCTCAAACAACCAATATGTGATCATGTTCTGCCTGAGCGTTATCGAGAATTCCATTAAATACCGTTGGCTTACCAGCATGAGTCAAGCAGAACAAAATGAATTGAAAGTAGCTCTTTATTCCTATTTGATTCAAGAAGCAAATTCGTCTAATAGAACCCCACATTTTGTACGAAATAAGATTATTAAAGTAATCACGGATGTAGGCAAGTTTGCGTGGCCCTACTCATACCCGGATTTCTTCGCAAATGTATTTGAAATCTTGACAAATGACAAGACTGTCGTAATAGGCCTAATATTTTTGAAAACTGTATCCGAGGAGTGGTCGTCTTTAAAAGAAGAAGTGAACACAGACAGAAAAATTGAACTAAAGATTTTACTCGTAGAGCAAGTCCGAGAAATTTTCCAAGCCTTACACCGTAAGTAGATTGAAAACTTGAATAAGTATTACATTCGTGTAAAATTAAATGTTATGATAAGTTATGCTGCGATTTTCAGGAATTTTGCTGACCGCAATCAAACAGCTTCCGAGCGACAACCCCCTTCCAGATTTTGGAGGTGAAGACACAGAAAATACGCCCCCGCCATCATCACATCTACTCGAAATAATTAATTTAACGTTAGAAACAGCTGCTCATTATTGTTCCTGGATACCGTTGGACGGTGTCATACCTAGTTTAAATTACTCAAAGCAAAAGTCTGTTCCTTTTACCGTGGATTTCATACAATTTGTATGTCAAATTTCTGTGATCAATCTGTCAGATAGAAATATGGTAATTTTTCACAGTATTTTAAAGTATTGTTTGTGTGTAATGTAATGTACTGTGCGGTACACAGTATGCGCGGTTATATACATAGTATATGCATGGTGTTTACATTACTGTAATTTTATGTTTTGTAGATGAAGAACCAAATATCATCCCTTGCATTAAGTTTTCTAAATGAATTGCTTTACCGAAAATTTATTCCGAAAGATTTTGAAGATCAACTAAACTTTATTGTACGCTTTAGCGTGGAATTGTTACATCGAATGTTGAATGTACCACAAATTTCTGCTGTTGATAAACAGTAAGTCCTTAAAATACTAAACTGGAGTCATCCTGTTTTTGCGTATTCACATTTACATCAAACATGAAGACATTAGAAATGAATTTTTGTATTTTCATTTTTTTATAGGTTCGTAGAAAAAGTCGTCCAATTTTTGTGCTTAGTAGCGAGTTCGCATTTTCATAGACTGGATGAAACAACAGCCAAAGCGTTTATGGTGCGACTGCTGCCTTTTACTTTCAAACAAGACGACACCTGTGTGTATTATGACTGCTTGGAAATTTGGTCGCGTCTATTAGATCACCTCAATGCTCAGATTCCTGTCATTAGCATGAGTTCTAATCGTGAGGACTTTCTTAATCAAATCAAGCAGCCAATTATGGGATTAGCAAACGAGATCATACGAAGCAGCGCAAAATTTAATCTCTACGACGATGAATGCTATACTCAGGATGTAAGCTTAATTTCCTCCTCATTTTACATGCAGACTTTTAGCAAATCTTTGCAAATATTGCTGATAAAACCATGTTTTTTAGGACGACGAAGAAACTTCCACATCTGGTGTTGGCAGAAATGTTGACGTGCTCGTTAAAATAGGAGAATTATTTCCGGCAGAATCACTGCAAAGTGTGGTATGAGCATAGTATAATTACGCACGTAATTTCATTCTGCTGTTCGTTGTTCGTAATCATTAGATTTTTTCTTATAACAGATAACTACTTGGTCGGATTCTTACCGGTTCTACTTGGGTTTACAAATGCGTCTCGATGAATCCAAGACTGTCCTGCATATAGAAAACGCAACTGAGTTGGAACATTTTAATGTGGTGGTCCATCTCATAGGACGAGTAGCAAATATATTTTATGGTGACGTGTTTCGAAATGAACTCGCAGTGGGAAAAACGCTATTTCATCAACTAGTCGGTTTAATTGTTTTCTCCAGAACCTATTTTTTTGTTCGGTCGCCACAACAAATTTCTCAGTCAATTTTAGAACTTATATCTGCACTCAAAACTTGGACTTATTGGTTGTCTCGATACCACGTTGAAGTCATATTGACAGAAGCGACTGTACCTGAACAACAGGCGTTCTTAGAAATTCTAAATCACTTATGCGACAATGTGTTTTACGCTCTCGAAAATCGAGAAACTATTGACAAAGATGTTGTGTCAGTCAATGCGGATTTCTTTGTTACACTCACAACATCCATACGTACGCAGTACTTATTTCAGTTACCTTCTGTCCAGGCGCTTATTGAAAATATACACAACTTGCGACCGTCTTTGGACGTAGAGGTAATGCATTTCGTAGAGTATACTTTAATTTCTAGAAAATGTCAGTAAAAATTGTACATTGAATTTTTCATTTGATAACAGACGTACCGTCTATTGCATAAGTCAGTGGCTGCAATACTCCTTCTGCCTTGGTACAACGCTCAGGATCAACAGTGGTCTGTTCGGTCACAAATGTATACTTCATACATGAAGAAACTCAGCTCGTTATTAATTCTCGAGTCTCGTTCATCGGCGAACCTAATTCTCGGAATAAGCATT
The DNA here is from genome assembly GCA_034698585.1 of Disparrhopalites patrizii. Lineage (NCBI taxonomy): Eukaryota > Metazoa > Arthropoda > Collembola > Symphypleona > Sminthuridae > Disparrhopalites > Disparrhopalites patrizii. Next base: position 6,049 of record JAQGBT010004081.1, on the reverse strand, counting down.
CTTAATGATCACCTATATTTACTTTGTTCCGAAGGAGGGATGTCAAAAAAAATTTGTTGGGAAGTTATGAAAGAAATCGTGCCATATTTACAAGACTTATCTTCAGGATATCTGCGTCAACCCAGTATCTGTCAAGAATTGCTAACATTTTTCATCCGTATAATGGAAGCTTTGCAACAGCAAGCAGGAGCGGCTTTTTTTGAACGAGCTATTCAAAACTTCTTAAATTATTTCTCCGCGGAAAATATTATTGACGACTTGATGAAAGAACACGACAACGCTACTTACGTCGTTGAAAGGTGATTTTTCTCTGCTGTTACGTAACCTGTTAAAGTGGGCAATTGTTTTACACTCACACATGACCGTTGGCTGTTTTCAAGGTTGCTTCGTGTAGCTTCCTTGAAAAATGTAAAATAAGCTTACCCTTGGGGTGCGATATTGTGTGCAATACTTTTGATGTCGTTTTTTCTCTGCAGGTTTCTAGAAATGCTCCAGTACATGGTAAAGGATCCTAGTCCATCGTTTAAGAAGTTTCTTCCAGACGCTTTGTCCATTTGCTATGACCATATATACCCTATTATATCTGCGAGGAGTTCGCCAGATTTGAAAGTTCCTTTTTTCTCACTTATTCGAGACGTAGTCAACTATCGGTGGACGTACTTTTTCCCAGGGTTCATCCTACGTCCGAACTCATTGACGAATAGCGGTACTTCTGTTGCAGATACCGTTTCCTCTCCACAAAGTCTTCTTTCCGGTAGTAGCAATGCCGTTAAGACAAACAATCCCGATGGAATGGTGTCCGCTCGCGTCCATCAAATTCTTCAAAGTTTGGGCCAATCTTTTTTACAAGCGGATTTGGAAGTGTTTAGATTTAATCTTAAAACTCTTACTGTCTGGAACGAGAAGCACAACTTTTTAAGCAAACTAGCGAGTCAGTTTCAAGAAATGTTTGACCAATTCATGGTGGTTCTTCTACAGGTTTTGGTTCTCAAATCTCATGATCTACTTCGGGATGAAGTTGCTGTTGTTTTGTGTGAAATGGCGAAAGTTGATTTCAACAATTTTCAGCGGAACTTTTTACCGTCATTTTTGTCATCTCACTTTTCTGTTCTAAGCAGCGATCAAAGCACTGCTTTGATTAGTAAATTTAGAGTAACTAATTCTGAAAGAAGTGGAGGGGCAAGCGGAGGAAATAATAATAACCGTCGAGATTATAATGACGAAAATGGCGGAGCTTTAGACTCTCCAACTTTTTCGGTTATGTTGACCAAATTCATCGATGATCTCCGTTTCTATAATTTCCTTGCTGAATGTAGTCGTATAAACAATCTTGCGGAATCATCTAATCTAGAAGATGTGAGTAAGTCACCGTAATTGTGATTTACTTATTACGTGATTGTTTTCTAATACTATAAAGCAATTCATTACTGCTGCTGAACTGAATTAGTACTGACAGCGTGCGAAAATATTTGTAATATGTAATACTGCACAGTTACAGTGCAACAATTAAGTAACCAATACGCTTTGCTTCAAATATCTTTGTTCATAGATAAATTATGCATTAGTTAATAAGTTTAATGTGTTCTGTTATTAAATGAGTGAATGTCGCACAACTATCTTATACTTGCAATAATTATCAAGCATTAATGTAGGTATTTTGAATAAATATTTGCAGTCGAGCAAGCGCTTATCACGCGGTGTATGATTTAATTGACACCACGATTTAGTTGTTATTAATAGAATTGAAATTTTTTATTAACAATAAAATAAACATGTTTAATCCTGGCAAGAAACGGCTGATTTATTTTGCACAATGGTACAAAGAAGGTTCAAGAAAAATACTTTACAACTTAATCATTTGTTCCAAGAAATTCAGAATTTGGAACCAGTTCGTTCAAAACGCAAGAATTAAATTTTTAAGCATGCTTGAACCAAACACATACCTACTCGTTTATTAAACATCCGACAAAGTGAGCCTGCTCTCCTCTTTGGCGTTCAACTCCTTTCCTTCGTTGGTTTCCATTGCGCCCTTGCCAACCATTTTCGGCTCGCGTCCTTGCTCGTGAAGAAATTCCTCGATGGTGGTGAGGATTGCACTGGGGGAACGTGATTTGACCCTCTTGGCTGGCACCTCTTCTGGCTGCGGTTCCGGCACCAAGGTTGGCTGCTGCGGTTGCACGATACTCTCCAAAATCGTGCGAAGACTCTTGATACGATTTTCTAAGGCAACCCTAAATCCTTTTGAAATGGGAAACAATGGGAATTGAGGCTGCTGAGAGGATCCCGGTTGATTGTTGACAACATTACCTGCAAGTGATTACGTTTCCACATTTATTTCAGCCCCGTATATGCACAAACTTTCGTTTTTTAATTATTTTGTTTGACTCGATAGGAATACTGTTAAGTTGCCGAGGATTTTTAAAATGGTGGAAGAATCCTTACTGTCATCTTCCTTGGATTGTGCAACCCACCTCTCTAACATCGCTGTTTTTCTGTTTATAAAATATGTACAAAATACAAATAAATAATTTTTGTTAATCCCACTACACAAGGTTTGTCTTATTGGATGCCTGTAAATATTTCTTACTTAGGTAGTGTCCTTAATACAAGATCTGCTACTAGATGCTTCCAAGGGTCATGTGGGGATAATGCTGTCTGATAATAAGTTCCCAGCAAATTTATGAGCAAAGCTTCGTTGTACTCCCTCGACTTTTCCTTGTCTTCCGTGGTGGCTGTTGCTTGATTTTGTGCAGGATCAGCAAAGTAGGGCTCCCTTGTAAAAAATAGGCCTTGTGGCACACAAAATTGTTAGAATTTATCAATTGAACTGTTAGAGGGTGGCAGAATTAGCAATTAAAATGAATTTTAATGACAAATTGAGCTGTGAGGATAACCGCAAGACCGAAATTTCATCCTACGAACTGTCAAACAGTGATCAATGTACATTCCTAAATTTTTCGCAATTGGATTGGAACTAAACTCCCATAATATCTTACAAAGGGAGAAAGTTTGGCGATCTCACCTTGGATAGATCTGACAGCTTCTAAAAGGAAAGATTTCTCTTCCTGAGATTCTTGGTCCTCCAAAATATTACTCCACCGCAAATTTATTTCACAAAAATTCCCATCGTCAGCGATGAGAGGGTGTATCTCCCCTGCATAAGAAATGAAATGAATTTGGGGAGGTACTTTCGGGAAGGCTTTGGGTAGCTTCAGATCAAACATGAGAAGGCTGTCCTCGTACGGAGTTTTTGCTGGGCCGAGAATCAACACTGAAATCAGATCCTGCGTTTTTTATACAAAAAGAATTGAATCTTTAAAAAAGCAATTCAAAAGAGGCTTTTCGAAACGGCCATTTTTTTGGCTACCGCCATAAAGATGCCGGCCATGTAATTGGAACTAACCATTCGAGATTCGTACACGCGAATGTAGACGTTATCAGGGACATTTCCACGAATAATATCAAATTCAGCTTTGACCATATGACTAATACTTTGGTCTACGACAGGTACTTCCGGTTTGTAGTACCAATGCGTGTCTGGTACCGACTCCAGGATATCGAAGGGCGGTTCTTCCCACAGACGTGACTTATTTCTGGTTTTCAAGTTCGTCAAAACCTCTTCCATTTCCCTTGGAGTGATCCTCTTACTCTTCGGGTACTGGTCTACTCCCAGTTGCTGAGGGGGTGGGATAATATCATCCACAATCCATTTCTGGGTGAAGAAGTTCCAGGTGCACCTCTTGGAAAAGGGATTCACCATATGCGGCCAAACTTTTCGGTAACGATTGTCAGTGCAGTAAATCACCATGTTCCCTTGAGCCACATCTACGTCGATAACAACTCCGGCATTGAATTCGTGCAGGTCCGGGTCATTGGAGAAGAGAATCGTTCCCCTTTGAAATAGTGAATAGCGGGGATGTGGGACGACGCTGTAAATGGACTCTTCTGTTGTCCCCTCGTCTTGAACAACCCGATTCTTTTGGGTGCCTTCACAAAACCAGTGTACTCGAACCGTGCAGGTTCCGGCTTCAACTGGGATTAAATAAGGTTATCACTTATCCTCTCCTCAGATTTTTCGCTTCAAATTTTGACTCGGACTTTACATGGGTTAAATTAATAATCCGAAATGAGAACTGGAACTGATACCTAAATCTTCACTTTGTTGAATGATCCCATAACGATTGGAATCCACCATGTAAGTGTCCGCAACAACGACCATTCCACTGCGCAAAGCCTCGTAGGTTTTGGGCTCGTACACGAACGGGACATCGATGGAAGCGAGACGCTCCGTTTTGCCATTGTCCCAATGCACGTCCACGAAATTGTGTCGAAGTATGACTTTAACTGGAACCTCAACATTCGTCTGTAGAACAACACATTCACACATCTGGCTCATTTCATATGACAAACTGCTATAGACAAGGAAGATTCAAATACATAGGATGGAAGATGAAGATGGAATGACATTCTACCATGGGCTTAGTTGGCGTTACAGGGGCTGCGAGGAAATTAGAGTAAGAGTGTGATGTGGTATTATCCATGAATTTGTGTCTGAACTGACTAAACCACGCCCCATACGTCGTGATTTGATCATCCGCCTTCAGCATGTACATCCTCACACTATTCAACCCGGCGAATTCGGAACTAGGCATGGACAGCACTTGAATGCTGGGCATTTGAGTTTTATCCAGCAAGTTTGGCGGCGGGACTTCGGAGTAGTTTTTTATATTTGGTGCGGGAGCCAGCCATTTCACATTGACAGAAGACGCCTCAATACATTACGAATAAAAAAATCTAATTATTAAATTAAATGCATGATTGGAACTAGTTTGGTCTGGGAATACAGCGTTAATGACGGATGCAGCTTGTTTTCTGTAATGTGCCAATAAGCAAATTGTAGGAGGGAAATTACCTCGACTTTGGTCACCGTGGCATTGGAGAAAGAGTACAAGAAAGAAATAGGAGGGAACCATTTCCACAAGAATTTCATGTAGCGAGACGTCCACTTGGCATTCTTAAGCACAGCTGGAGAAAATGGCGTCCGGATGCCGGGACAAGCCACGCCCAGCCCCCAGTACGGATCCGTCTTCATAAACCCGTCCGATTCCATGGTTTCTACGTAGAAGGTGAGACCTCCGTCGAGACGAAACCAAATTTTTCGAGTCACGTTCGTAATTAATCCCACCCAATTCTTGTACAAAACTTCCTGACCTCGAACGAAACTCTGTCAGACATTGCATTAGTTGATACGCTGAGATGTACACATGTATTAACCTTTGAGAACAATGGCTGAATCATCTAGTTGTACAACATTTACAATGTTTAGAGCAAGTTTACTCGGACAGGCAAAAACTCACAGAAACGGGCGATAAATCGGACAAAGGAACATTCTGAACGATGTGATTTGTCCCCACGATTTGTAGAGTTGATCGGACATTGTAATTGACGATGGTGCCACAGATGTCCTCAGCGTTTCGCACGCGGGTGCCACGTACGAGCATCCGATCAATTATGCACACCTTTCACCCATCAGGAACAGAATATTAATACAATAAAATCATCAAATTAAATGTGACTCTCAATAAACGCTCATAGACTTGCAAGCACAAAGATTACCTCATTTCGTTTCATCTGACGAACTCTGTTCGATGTATCCCAGTGAACAGCAAAATGATTCGCCGTCGTTGGCCCATTTTCCACAGCGTCATCCGAAGTAACTTTGGGTTGATCTCGATTGGCTCCTTTTAAAGGACTTGATTTAACCGAATTTGAGTTGGTGGTTTGCTCCTCAATTGTAATCACGGCCGAATCGCTGGTCGTCGTCGGCTTTCGAGGTTCCTGTATAACGGGTTATTTTCATGACGAAATGACGGATGTATATAGCGACAGTCGAAGAGAAAGTCAAAAATAATTAGACACCTGCTCAATATTGCTGTTACTCGCAGGCAGGGTTTTGAGAGGTCTTTGCATGACCACCGTGCCATACGTTGGACTCCAATCCCATGGATGTTTACTTTTGTACACCACCAAATCCCCTGGGTACACCTTC
>JAQGBT010004080.1:0-17574 GCA_034698585.1 Disparrhopalites patrizii | reverse complement strand
CCTTTTACCCCTATACCGACATTCCATGCTTTTCTTCTCTGCTTTTGGTAAGTATTAATTATTATAATAATCATTATAATTAATGTTTTTGGTGCCATTTTTGGAAATGCAAAAGACTCGGTGCTTCTTGTTAATAATGTAAACGTTGTGACTGAACAAAATTTTCGAAAAACGAACCTTTTAGTTTCCAATCTTTTTTATTATTTTAAAAATATTTAGACTACAATTTTTCCGCCGCATTTTGCGTTTTTTCGCCGTTGTGGCTAGGGAACAGCCGCTAATTATTGGATTTTTGTGAAATTCGGCGAGGGAAGGTAACACAGAATTATCTAAATGGCACAAATCGAATTTTTTTATTTTCCGGATTTTCGCCTCAGTTCCCGAAAAACCGCGTTTTCTCGTCGTTTAGGCTGGCTGCTAATAATTGGATTTTCATGAAACCCGGCGAGAACGGGAGAAATGTAATTACATATATACATATGCAATGATCTCATTTTCCCGCAAATAGAATGTTTATGTTTACTATTTATTTGGAAAACATCCATTGGATTCTACATAAAACCTGCATTTTGGTGCCGTAAATGTGATGACCAAATAAGCATGTATGTAAAAGCCGTAAAAATAGTAAAAATCCAATTTAATAGCAAATTAAATGACATAAACATAACATCACTTGCTGGCCATGCAAATAAAAGCACTTTCAGCGCAATCCGTTTCTGACCATTTTGGACCTTTCCTGAAATTACTGAAATTCTTACTCTGATATAAGTGCAAGACGTTCGTCTCTAAAACAAATACCTACTGCTAAACACGGTTCTATCGACAGGATCAATGAAGGGAACGGAATGACCATCACTATTTTCATTCCCACGCTAAACAACACCACAGAAGGACCTTTCAATGTTTAGCCAGAAGTCTATTCAGTTCTTCTTATAATTTCATACCACTCTAGATTGTACATCCGTCGCCTTTGAAACCTTGATTATTTTCCCCATTAAATACCAGTAACAACTACAACAAAAACAGGACTTCTCCTTGAGTTCTCAGGTAAAGTTCACTACTAAAAAATACTAAATAATACATGCTTTACTTGCCTCTCAAGGACCTATTTTCCCATTCCCCGTTTCATCTGACTGCCAATACAATTGAATCATTTATTCATAATAATTTTTTCGTCGGCACAGGATAAATAACTAAATTGTATAATATATACATTTATCACGTATACGTGAGCAAAGAGCAAATCAAGCTCAAAAGAAGTGAAAGTGAACTGTGTACCGTGTCAAAATGGGGCAAGGTGCAACATACGTATTTATATGAAAGCCATAAAAAATATGCCTCTTTCTTCCTAAAAGGCGGAAGTGAAAGCTTGAAAAGGGCAATTTCCTGTGCAAAGTTTCAAGTAGCCACATTCACACCAGAACATCATTAGAGGTGAAGCATCAATTGTGATTATCTCATCCTAATATTCAGTCACGAACAGTCATTCTGGCATTATATGTATATACATCCTTAGAATTAGAATCGTTGGATGGAGGTTGCATGGGAGTGATCAGATTTAATTTTTCCCTTGTGAGTAATCTTCTCATGCTGTAAATTGTTCTTCTAAAACTAGTAATTTATTTATTACTACAAAATAATTAACGGAACATACTGGAATACCTTCGCTTCTAATATACATCCATGCTTTTTTTGGATGAGAATCTTCTCCAGAGCGGGAACCAAGGTTTTTCAAATGACGTGTGTCCGTGTGTGTGTGAATTCTGTGAGAATCAGTGAATCTCATGATGTCATGATTTCATGATCTCCTCCCCGTAGATAAAATAAGAACATAAAAAAATGTGATAAAGCCAGTGAATCTCGTTTTTATAGATAACCAAAGATAAATCACAGGAGTAACATGTAGATCATTTAATAGTGTTGCTTTTTTTAAACAAATTTCGCCCTTTAAATTTAAATGTATTTTCTCATTCTGATATTAACCATGTTGTCGTATTCAGAAGGTTGGCCTTGGTCATCCGCAAATTTAGATATCTAATGTAATAAAGTAAAAAAAGTACAATGCAAATAGTCAAACTGTTTACATTTTGGTATATGCATTTACTTTTATCTGAATGATATATTGTAGGTATATAATATATATTTATATATACACCTCGGTTTTCAGTTTTCTCACCGTCCCCAAGTAACAAAAGTGCTCTTCAACTATATTTCGTGGGATGTCATTTATTCTAGAATAGGTACATATTTGTTTGTGTCGTTTTCCTCCGTGAAAACTACTCTTTTTATCCTTTTTATCGTACTTACGTGTTGCCTATTAAATATTTATCAACCTGAATCATCAAGGACCATCAAACGACAACGGCTGTCAACAGCTTCTAATCTTTAGGAAATATATGGTTGATTTTATTTGATTGTGAAGCATTACATGTGCCTTCAAGTATACTTTCGATTTTTTGTAAGTATACTTAATTATACTTACGAATATTTGGTATAATGGTATTAGCGTGATGGTTTTATTTGGAGGGAGTGAGTATCGTGAGCATTGCAATATCGTGAGTGATTTCTCATAAAATATGCACACCACCCGTGTCAGTTCATGATCATGAGTGTACTGTCTTGCTCTCGATTCGGTTATACGGAAAACGCGTGTCACACAACAATTGGTGAACCTCCGATAGCCCTGTGATACTGTCCTATCTCGGGTGATCTGATCTGGACCTGAACCTGGACCTGGAGTGGTTTTTTTTTTTTACCTACAGTACATTCATCATTAGTGTCATGGTAATAATTTAATCACTTTTACTATCACTTTGCTTCTATACTACTATACTATACCCATTGTGAGACTTTGAACAGACGTGCGAATTAGTGGTTTTCGCTATTGTTTTGATATTCTTTTGTAACTTGCAGACCTGACGTACATGTCTGGAAATTTGTAGGCGTATTGAATTGAAGAGACCTACAGGAGATCCACGCGGCATTTTGGACAATGAATAATTCAATCAGTGATAACATGTAAGGTATTTTGTTAGCGATGATACAGCTTTAAGGGAGATAAACAAAGCTGAAGACTGATGAGTTTCATCAGCATCATCAGCCTTCAGCATCGCGTATTGGATCAAATTCGAGTTTTAGTTTATATTGTGGAAATCTATACATTGATACATAGGAGTATTTTTAAAGTTTGAGTCTGAGTCAATAAAATATAATTTTATTATGTATGTATACGCTTACGAAATGAGACACTTCTTCAAATAATGGAATTTAGATATGTTTTAGTGTTGTACCTAGTACTAAGTTTTGTTGAAATTGAATAATTACATATATTATAAGTATACGGTATAAGTATAACAATACACATAAAGTATTTATGTTCGTTAGTTTACCATATCATTTCATTGATTCCAAGGGTGCTTCAGTTCTTTTGGTGTAATCTATAAACTGAATTGTTCTGTTTATAATTATAGTTCTGGCGGGGTTGTCTTTAAAATTGCGAGCAGAAACCACTGCCGACAGTAACGAGATTTTGATTTCCCTGGAAGCTTGGTGCTTGTCAATTTTAATGAAGGTAAGTAAACCTTAATAAGAAAATTAAAGTTATAAGGCTAGTATCAGACGTAGGTTCTAATTAATAACTTAAGTAATAATTACTAATTGAATTACTAATTAATAATTTAAAAGCGGTAATTATTATTTTCTAAATTTTAGAAACTACTTACTAATTATACTGACGACTTAGCGCAGAAAAAATTCGAATTACGAATTTGTACTCCAGCAAAATAAAAAAGTACATATTATTTATTACTGGAAATATTAATTAAGTTGAAGTGCATTTCCGAGATTTCTTTTTACCCCATCGTGATACTGAGTGATGCACTGACGAAATCCTTGACAATGCTTATAAGCTGATTATTATTTCATTAACTGACATAGGATTAAAAGCCAGGCATAATTCATAGACAAAAGGCATGATAATTGCAATATACTTGATTCTGTGCGTCTAAACCTCTCAGGGTGTTCTTTATGCTACGTGTTACAAACGGAAAACTTCATTTTTCGAAGCTTGCCCTTTATTTTTATTTAGTTATGCAGTGTTACTTTATTTTTGCAATGTGTTATAGTTCTAACTGCTTACACGCATGATACATTTTTAGTCTTCAGTACTGTACTGAATCATATGCCCAAAATTATTGTTATTATGACATTGTGAGTTTCCGGATTATATAAACGATAAAGGTAATACCTATAGTATCCAGTCTTCCAGTCGTCGTTAAATTAAAAAGTAATTACTAATGGTCATAAATAATTGGATAAATACAAAATTAATTTAAAAATTAATTAATAATTCGAACAATATATAAGTTAATGAACTAATTTACTTGCAAGTTGAAAGTAATTATGAGAATTATTTATTATTTGAAAAGAAATTGGGAGTAATTAAATATTTTAGTCATTACATTTTTAGTAATTAACCTATCTCTAGGCCAGTAGCAAAAAACAGTAGCGAGTATTCTGATAATTTGGAGCATTATGGATTGTGATGTGATGCTGTACTCGAGTCCATAAAGATTCTGTATCTGTATGCATTCGCAAATATAAATATATGCATAATACACACCAAGTTCAAAGACCGGTATTTTGGGAAGGTCTAAGGCTTCATAGCTCGGATCTTCAGAGGACACTATGAACTGAGTCTTATTATTGCTGCAAGTTAGTCGTTTCGTAGGTCCATGGTGGTAATTTCCGGTTAAATGTAGGTAAATAATGATGTGACAACAAATTATGGTAAATAATTGGTGTAATTGATGGTTATTATATGCCTTCTTTCTGCTATTTCGAATAAGTGTTAGTACATACTACATACGTATGAGTGTAGGTACAATTATTTATAAGTATTAATATACATAGCATACATATGTATCTGCTGAATCTGGAAGCGATGTATGGCTGTCTAAGATAGGATGTCCCACAGGGGAATGCATTACGTACCTATTATAGTGCAAAGAAAGTATTTAAAATAATACGCCTAGCAATCCATCGCGTTTAAAGCTAGTAAAAGCCATTACCTGTAATATAAGATAATCAATATATTCACTTCCATTTCCTTTCCGGGAACTGCTACTTGGCATACCGTATCGATGTAATACAAGTAGGTTTTATTTGTTTAAAATACCACAAGTCGTACTAACCCCAACTATAACATGTGAGCTCGTGAAGCTACAATACCAGGACAAAATTCAAGTTAATAACGTAGCCTTTTCTGATTTTTAAGTTCCATAGTTTGTGTTGCACGATATTTCTTGTTCCTTGTATGAGTAGCATTCACCATTGTGTTTTCTCTGTGATAAAAATATGTTTTTGCGCTGTGTTTGCATTGTGGTTTACCTAATTGTTCAGAAAAAGGTGGCAGGGATTTCCATTCATTGCTGCAAAAAGGAAAATTGTAATCATACTTGCATGGATTTTTGGAACATAATGACTTTACGTGAAGTATTGTCAAAACGTTTAGGTAATATGTTGAGACTGCGAAAAATCACTGAATCGTTCAGGTAATTATTATGCTTATTAATGTTACACTGCTGTATCGAACATACATAGAGTGAATCATTGTCGCAGTATTAGCGTTTTATTTGATAAAAATTCGAAATAACCTGGCCACAACTGAAGCTTACGTATACACATAGCAAAACTACGGTGTCGACGTTCCTTTACAAATGAATATGTTTTTGTGGCAAAACACAGTTTCTCCAACACTTTGCAGTCTGCAAGTTAGGTTATAGAACTACACTTTTTTACGTTTAAATTCCAACATATCATCAATTGCTTCTTCGTCGTAGTATTTATTCAAAGCTTTCCATCCCTCAAAGTCTCTCTCATCAATTGCACCATCATCCGTTCTTCGCGGTATCAGCCCTGCACAAAACAATCATTTAAATTTTCATCGATAATTCAAACCTTAAACCGCACAACCTTAGCCTCGGAGGAAGTGAGCTAGCAAAGTGTGAGTCAGATTTAGCACGAAATTACATCGGAATGATTGCAATTTTTAAAAGCCACAAATATTTTTAACACAATACAATGTATTATATGTTGGACTAACCCGCGTGGCGAGCCATAAGGATCAAGAAATTAAGTCTCTGATGTTGGTATTTACAAAGACCAGTTACATCTCTTGGAAGTTGCTTCCCTTTTAAGTCCACAAACTGATTTAAAATAAGCACGTCCTGTGTATAAATCACATCCCAATTAACAAAATTGATTGAGTTAAGAAATGTTCCAATAATTTGTAATTATTAATGAACTTCCGGCATATTTGACAAAAGCATAAAACTAAAATAAAATAAAACATAAAAATAAAACGGTAACTTACCGTGTGCCGTACGTGAATGTTTGCATGATCAAGTCGACAGAGCGAACAGTCAGTGCATTCACCAGTCGTTTCCCGTTGGGGTATTAGATGATCCTCTCTAGGCGATTTAATTAACTCTCCCTTAATTACGATTTCTCCATTTTTTTCTTCTTGACAGACTAAAAGTATACAAAAATTGATTGGCGAATTATAACTTCTATTTTGCGTGAATTCTTCCACCAGTCCTTTTCTGTCGGCTTCATTCCCCAACAATAAATTAGGCTGTGATCTAATATACTTACTTTGTTTTAATCGGTGAACCATGGACACGTGCAAGCTTCTTCTTTCTACCAGCGCCAGTTTGTTAATTTTGGTTAAATTCGTTACCCATCTCCAGCGTATTACAGGAAGCATTTTTCCGGTTAGTGTAGCCATTATCCAGCAATTTTGTAGCCGTCCAGAAAACGAAGATTTTTACATCCAGACAAGCAACAGGGTATAGATCTGCTGTTTTAAATCAATTCCTTTTGCGTTTCATCTGGGATCCGGATTGGATCTACCCCTCCCTCCAAATTCGCTGAACTCACCTGTTAGTTATTCGTTCAAGAAAGTCCTCATTCCTCAATTAAACAAAACTGACAGACTTTTAAGCACATCAGTACTTGATATTCGTTTTCGAGCATACGAATACGGAAACATTAAGCGACAGGTGCTATCCTGAATAAAATGATTTAATAAAATTGGAACTAGAACTTACGAGATTACCGCGATTACGTGGTGATTGTGGTGTTGCCGGTCTTATAATACGCGAGGCAAACCGGAAGATGATTAATTTACAATTTGCAATTTCATATGTACAATGTAAACACTCGTGCTTTCTCCAGACTTAATATTCGGATTTAAATTTCTGTAGTTAAGTCCCGATCACAATATTCCGATTATTTTTCGGGAAAGCAAAATTAAGAGTTAAAGAGGACTATCTGCACTGCAGATTCTGCAGGCTCAACAAGAAATCTCCCGCAAATGTAATGTTCAACGAAATATCATTTGTTCCGAGCACAGATGGCGACACAATACTTTTTTCTAAACGTGTAGTTGCACAGGGTTTTTGTTTTGTTTAGGGTTATTGACTTTTGATCTTGACTTCCATTCCAATTAAGTTAAATACATTATCCATATAAGATGAAATTGACACTTACCTATGTATAAGTAACATTATTTTATTCTTCATTATTTACTTCATTCGCCTCCGGGCCACAGGTGACAGACTGCTATGAGAGGAGTTTTCATTTATTGTCGAGATTACCCCATATAATTAAAATCTGGTAGAACTTATTACTGATTTTATTGCTGTTGCAGAAGTGTCGATGATTTGGAAAATCTTTTGGAGTTGGAAGATCTATTGGGCGTAAAGGAAGAAATTAAAATGGCTTCTGCAGTTCCGAGCGATCCAAGTTCAAGACAGCCTGCTGGCTTTTGGCAGCAAACATGGATGTTATTCCACAAAAACTTCATTACAAAGAAGCGGCAAGACAAGAAGAAGTTGTTTGGGGTATTGTGAAATTTTAGCTCAAAATTTACTTACTTAATACTTACGCGATTGATATAAGCAGGGGATAAATCACAAAAAATATTGCCCAGGCCCAGGCTTTTGCAAAGTGCAAAATTTTCCATTGGACCTGCTTCACAGGTCCAAAATTATAGTACAGGGGCAAGGCCAGGGTTGACCTCCGGCCTCCCCTCGATTTAAGCCCTGAAGCTAAAGTTGTAGTTCGATAGGTATGTGTTTATTCATGATTAATTTTGTGTATAAATTCGTGTAGGAAATTATCGTCCCCATAATGTACCTTGGCATCCTTTGTTTCTTGGTCACTATTATAAATAAGAGGGAGCATTTCAAGGAGCAGACTGAATCGTTCGAGGAACCACAAAATGTACTTTCACCACAACCGGACGAACGACAGGTTTGGGGTCATGGCCGTTTCAATGTGAAGCCTTTACTGGATTTAGCAGGATTTTCAATTCTTGTTGCCCCGAATACTACACTCAGTCAAAACTTTACCAAATCAATGCAAAAAATGTGGGAAGGGGTTGATGGTGGGATTGATGTAAATATAACACATTATGAAAGTGAAGACATGCTTTTGAATGCCTATAAAGCGAGTGGAGATGTATTCCCAAGGTCCAGGTTGATGGGGATTGTTTTCAGCAGTTTTTTAAACAATGAAGCTACTTGGAACCCAAAAAACAACTTTATGTATGACATTCTTTCGATTCCACGCGCCATCCCATCTCCGACTGAGAAAAAAACTCTGCTTACAACTTGTCGGAACTTGACGTCTCCAATCGAGGGATTAGAATCAGGAGCCACGTGTCCCATGAATAACTACTATTTTAGTAGCTTCTTGGCTCTTCAGCAGCTGATAGAAATGACTGTTCTTCGCCAGAATTTAAAAGCTGTAGGAAATCCTGATGCAGAAGTGCTCCTGAATGTGACCATGGAGAATGTTCCTAAACACGATTTTACGGAAGGTATGATTACACTTACTAAAATTCAGATATTATGTGATGACATAATAACTGATACTGATAATACGTACATCTGTACGTAAAATAATGCATACTGGTATGTATTATTAATTAATATTAATTAATATCTGAGAAAAGATTTGCATATAATGCATTATTAGATTATTAAATACACAAGTGAATCTGTTTTTCAGGCATGAATGTCGCACTAAGAATTATGATACCCTTATATTCCGTCATACCAATGGCTCAACTCATCAACAATTTATTGGTGCTTATTGTTAATGAGAAAGAATCTCGAATTAAAGATGGTTTGCGAATGGTAGGAGTTTCGGATGTGGCCTACTGGTAAATATTTAACAACGCTATTTCTTCGATTTCGTATACACTGGCAACCTGTAATTTCAAATAAAAATGTTGTTTAAAAGGTTATCATGGATCGGAGTCTACGGCCTCCTCGTCACTGTCTTTGCTGTTGCTTTTACCATCATCATGAGTACAGTGGGCGTACTCGGGAATATGGATCCAATTATATTGTTTATTTTGTTTTTTTTGTTTGGATTATCGGTGGTTACGTTCGCCTTTGCGCTTACGCCATTTTTTCACAAGCCAAAAGTGAGTTAGTTATTCCACGATTGCAAACTGATCGTAAATAGTAAGATGTGAAAATATTTTTAATGTGGTAGTGTGCAATGTTGAATTTTTTATTCCATTCCTTCGTTTTTGCAGACTGCTGGATTAGCCGGAACATTAATTTTACAGTTCATGAGTTTGTTATTTCTTGTACAAACGTTCGTCGAGGGAGCCGATTATGCCTTGATACCCTTAAAGCTAATTAGCTCGCTGGCGTTTGCCACAGCTTTGGATCAAGTAGGTGTCATTAAGATTAAGCTAAGCTTGCCTTACTGATGGCAGGGGCAAGTAATGTAATTTGGCAATGGAAAGTTAGGTGGAAATCACTTATGGGTGGTATTTTATTATCTTTAGGCTTGCCTTTACGAATACAGTGGTGGGATTCAATGGCGTGATTTGGTACCGGGAAATCGTGGCGACGGGGTTCTCTATTCTCTGTTGTTCCTGCTATTTGATACGGTGTTTTATGTTGTGCTGGCTCACTATTTGGATCATATTATTCCCAGTAAGCTTGCAGCTGCAAACTACATGTGAAATTACCTTTTACAATGTTTTCCTTTTTGACTGTAAAAAAACTGGTTGATGCTTGTTAGATGAATTCGGAGTTAGACGGCATCCTCTGTTTTTCTTGAAGTCAAGCTACTGGAATGGATCTAGCAAAGGCGAAGAATTTGTACGTTAAATTTATCGTATTGCAGTAATTTAAAATATGCATACTATTTAGAAAAATCTTAGATACTAAGAATGTCTAAAAAACTGTTAATTTCCAGTCAGATGAAGCCGAACTTGTGGATAATGAAATAAACACTAGTGATGGGTCCATTGACCCTTATCATTGTGAACCAGTTGGGTCCGAATTAAAGGGAAAAGAAGCCATCAAAATTAAAAATATAAAAAAAACCTATACCTCGTGGGATAAGAAGAAAACGGTTGAAGCAGTGAAAGGAGTCTCCTTGAATATTTATGAAAGTCAGATAACTGCGATTTTAGGAAGAAACGGCGCTGGGAAATCTACCATGTTTAACATTCTCACGGGATTGGTGTCGCCCACTAGTGGCAGCGCTGTTGTTTTCGGATTGAATACTGCGTAAGAATGCGTCATAGCTATAATAAAGCAATTAAAAATGATAACCTATTATTGGATGCAGTAATTGTCGAAAACCTCCATTTCTATCTGTAAAAACTTGCAGACGGCCGTACGACATGAATAAACTCCGAAAAATCGTAGGTGTTTGTCTGCAATACGACCTTCATTTTGAAGCATTGTCTGTGGAAGAACACTTGATATTTTACGGAAAACTTCGGGTAAGATTTAAATAGTGCTCAAAAATTTCTCGAACTATAGATTCATCGTAGTTAATGCATGCGATTTTCGTAGGGTTTAAACAAAGAACAACTCCAGAAAGAAGTTGATACGATTATTCACGACTTAAAGTTGAACGACAGGCGACATGCAACAGCTGGAAAACTCAGCGGTGGGCAAAAAAGGAAGCTATCTATTGGAATTGCATTAATAGGCGACCCCAAGGTGACAAAATTTATAATGATTTTTGAAACAGGATTCCAAGAGAAATTCAATACTTAGAAACTCATACGTACTTTTTTTTTTACATTCCAGGTTATATTGTTAGATGAGCCTACGGCGGGACTTGATCCTGTTTCTAGGCGGCATCTTTGGAAACTATTGCAGGATAAAAAAGATGGAAAAGTCAGTAAATTTCCTGCTTGATTGTATCAATAATAGGGATTAGCAAGTTATTATTTTAATAGTGGCTGGGAAATTATGTTCTTCATACTCAATAATTTACTACATTTGCAATGACTACACAGGTTATCTTGCTCACGACACATTTCATGGATGAGGCAGACATATTGGCTGACAGAAAAGCGATTGTTCACGATGGAATATTAAAATGTGTGGGGTCGTCACTTTTCTTGAAAAACAGATATGGTGTTGGATATTACCTTACGTAAGCTATCATTTGTGTTTCTAATTTCATCAATCCAATTTAGTAGTAATAGTAAGCATATACCTAGATATATGTACCTGCTCCTATCTACTTACTACCTACATTACACAAATATTACATAAATGAATGTAACATGTTATTGTTTCCACACGTTAACAGTGTTGAAATGAACGACCGATACTTGGATACATCTGCAAGTGACAATATAATTCAAAAATGGATTCCCAAAGCTTTGGCGAGCAGAAAAGTCGTGGCTCATGAAATCAAGTATTCCTTGCCGAATGCAGAATCTCCCAAATTCGCTTCAGTGTTTGCAGATTTTGAGAAAGAAGTTCAAAAAAAGGAGACACTCAATAGCTTTGGAGTTTCAATGACGACGCTGGAAGAAGTGTTTTTGAAAATCTCTAACGATGTGGACGTAACGAAGGAGGAGACGAAAAATGAAAACGGAGCCTCAAGCGAAAGCGAGCAAAACTTAATTCAAGATACTGGCACTATTAGACCAACTTATTGGTCAGAATTTCTAGCGTTGTTTATGCTTCGGTTCAGAAAATTATTTCGGTCTCCGCAAGCAATTTTTTTCATGTTGGTCATGCCAATTGTGTTTACTGCTGGTGGTCTGGCGTTGGCTAACGTCTCGACGAGCTCAGTTTCTCATCTAGATATAACTACTGGTAAATTAATTTAATATA
Organism: Disparrhopalites patrizii; assembly: GCA_034698585.1. Lineage (NCBI taxonomy): Eukaryota > Metazoa > Arthropoda > Collembola > Symphypleona > Sminthuridae > Disparrhopalites > Disparrhopalites patrizii. The sequence continues at coordinate 5,398 of JAQGBT010004080.1, read as the reverse complement.
AAATTTAAAAATATATAAAAATCAAGTTCATGACTAATAAACTTTTTCAAATATGTCATTTGTATGTAGCCATTTACCCTCGAAAAGACTTCCATGTTGCTGTGACTAGCGATCCAGAAACGAGTTTGTTCTCCAGATTCCTAAACACTCAAATGAAGGTGGACACCACTGTGTACTCAGGAGAGTTTAAGGATTTATTGGGAATTAATGTTGGCGATGGATCCGCAGCTGCAGTGTCAATGGAGAGGTCTAAAGATGGGGGATTCGTTGTGGCTATGCGTGTAAATGGCACCTACCTCCATTCGCCAACGATTGTTTTAGATTTAATTACCAAATACGTGAGGTAAGAAATAGTGATGATTCCGAAATACATATACAAAATACGCATCATATACTTTTGCTGCAACCCATTGGCACAAATATTGTGCCATGAATATTTCTGCTCAGCCAATTACATTGCATAAAGTTCAAAAATGATGGCATCTAATTACAGCAAAACCTTGGGAGGACAGAATGAGTTTGGTAGCACACTTTTGCGTCATAAACCCTTTCCGGAAAAAAAGGAGTTTCAGATTTTCAGCCAAGCTTCTAATTATGCACCCCTGATACTCGGGCCTGTGTTTATGTTCCCCTGCGTTGGAATGATAATGGAAATAGTGAAAGATCGAGAGGTTTGTCTCGAAAGTTTTATTTTAAATGTAGCCTTTTGTAAAGCATTAGTATATCAATAGCTAATATCTCTTTGGAGTAGATAATTGATCATTTGTGTCTAGAGATTATATTATGCATATTGTTTTCTGTAAATTTTTTTAACAGATCAAAGCAAGAAACCATTTAAGAGTCAACGGAGTAACTTTTCCTGTGTACTTTTCTTCCTTTTTCTCCATCTTTGGAATACTGACTTTTTTACCAATCGTCGCACAAATAGCCCTTATATTTGCTTTCCAAGTCGAGGCCTATGCAAACATCTACGCTATCGTTATAATTGTTGGAGTTATTTTGTTATTCATCTTGCCATCTCTTCTTTTTACTGCTGTATTTTCGTATGCCTTTGACAAGCCTGACTCTGCACAATCAATTTTTGCAAATGTTGGCTCAATTGGTGGAATGCTCATGTTCTTTGCAGTAAGATAATTATCTTAACTAATTATTATTTATTGCTCTTCCGAAGAACAGAAGTGTCTGCATTGTTTTTCATTTGTACTTCTGTATAGATACTCGCACTGGATAATTTCTTGGGCAACGTCGACCCAATTGTGGCCAGAATTTTGAATGGCTTGTTTTGCTCAGTTCAAGTCTTCTTTGTACCATACTCGCTATTTTACTATCTCAACAAAGCGTACTTGTACAACTTTGCAAGTCAAAAATTCCTGGATATGGATCCACAACTTTCGTTCAGCACGTACATCACACCTGAAATTATTACCATATTAATTGTTTTGCTTGTACAAATACCTGTCTTCATGTTCTTTCTGATTGTCGTTGACGTCATGAAAGGAGGGGGAGACCCGCTTCATGCAATAGCAACCCTACTGGTAAATCTTGTTCTATTACGAACAGACTCATTAAATGTAATAACTTCACATTAAAATCTTGACTGAACTGATTATCGGTACAGAATATTCGACGAGCACAACCTGCAGTTACACATCTGGAGCGGGGTGACTCTGAAGAGGAAATAAAAGACGAAGATGTCGCGAAAGAAAAGTCGAAGGTCTTGCGACATTTTACTGGGGCAGAACGCAATGACAATTCTGTTGTGGCGATTAAAGTATGACAATATAGGAATGTATAAATAAGAATTAATTTCTATGAGGGTGTTTTGTATACATTATGCGTGTATTTGTGTTGTCTGTAACATTGTTTGTTTTATATAGAATCTCCGCAAAAAATACAAATATAAAAAGAAAATTAGACAAGTTCTTAAAGGAGTCTACCTCATGGTTGAAAAGGGAGAGGTATTTGGCTTACTTGGACACAATGGTGCTGGTAAAACGACGACAATGAAAATGATCACGGCTGAGGAGTTTCCTGATGATGGAAAGGTTATACTAATTAATAGTAGTACTAATTGTATTGTTGGTTTTATTATACGAATTTGTTCGTGAAAGAATTACATAGCCACATTTCGTGTTTCTAGGTTAATATTTGCGGACACGATATCACTTCAAATGTTTCCGAGGCTTATCAACAACTTGGATTCTGCCCACAACATGATGCTCTGTGGGAAAATATTACCCTTCGGGAACACTTAGCACTTTATTTAGCAGTTCGCGGAGTTCCCAAGTCCAAGCATTCTGAGTAAGTATCGTATAGTCACCAGTACTTAGTTACAGTACTTATTGTTAGTTGTATCACGAATTTGCACTACCAAAAAGCTATTATACAGATACATAGGTATGTACATAATATGTGCATATTAGATTTTGCCAGCATTTAATTGCATAGCTATGTTTTATTTTTCAGCATAATCGAACATTTTTTGCGGGGGCTAAAAATTAAAGAACACGCTGATAAATATTCAGAAAAATTGTCTGGTGGAACTAAAAGAAAGCTCAGTTATGCAATGAGCATGGTAGGATCCCCGAAGATAGTACTTATGGACGAACCGAGTACAGGGATGGATCCTCAATCCAAAAGGTTCTTGTGGAATACCGTTTTGGGAACCTTTAAAGGTATTACTTCGAAAACTCTAAATGACTGATCATGAATGGATATGCGATAGATAAAAATTACATAAGTGAATGTATTTTTAAAAGAGTCACGAGGCGCAATTCTGACAACACATTCGATGGAAGAGGCTGATGTCCTGTGTGGTAGAATAGGAATAATGGTCAAGGGCGCCATTCTTTGCATTGGATCCCCGCAACACCTTAAAAATAAATTTGGTTCAGGGTATACGATGGAAATTAAATTAAAATTGGACCCCCAAAATGAGTTGATGCCAGAGGATAAAGATTCCCTTGACACAACAGTAGTTTTAGATGCAGGTGGCTCACACACTGAAGTACACACATCCAGAGTAAGGTTAAATAGCCTTCGTTCGGCCACAGAGTCTGTCTTTATCCCAGCTGAGTTTCGGTTTGTAGCTGACAAATTTCCAGATAGTAAACTGGTTGAAGTTTTTGGAAATCGAGCCGTCTTCTCACTTCCGAACGATGGCGTCCAGTCAATTTCCAATACATTCGCTACCTTAGAAAGACGTAAGTATAAAACTTTTGGTGATTATACATATACACAATCCATCTAATATGGCATATCTATTTTATTTGTGTTTCTACAAAGGTTAAAAATCTTAATTAAACGTTGCGATTATTTTCAGTGAAAAGCAGCCATAATGTGGAGGAATATTCTTTTAGTCAAACAACTCTGGAACAGGTGTTCTTGACTTTTGCCAAAGAAAATGAAGAAAACGAGGAACAATAGTTCTTTTTGACGGATGCATGAACCGCAGCTATCGGCGTTACCATTTATACTTATATTTACGCAGTACCTTTAATTATCATGGCATAAAGGGGACGATAAAATATTTATTCCTATTACCGTTGCATACAAATGTGTCACAGCTTGCAGCATTTATAATATCTAATAATAGCATCCTATGTGCCTGGAATAGTAACCATTTTGTGATTATTAATGCCATTAGTGATATAGCCGTAGCTATGTAATTATTTTAGTTCATAAATATTTTGAAACGCAGGAAATATGAAGCAATGTTTAAACACGTCTTGTGGTACCCTTATTAAGATCGCGCTGTATCGTTTGATTTTGTTAATGTTCATTAATGATTAGATGAAAAAAATGGAAAAACATAGTGTTATTTTAGGCTGGTTACATTCAAAAGTTGTCCCGTAGCGCCGATTGAAAGGGTTGCAGTTACAGCGCTACTTTGATCTGTAGACCAGCTATTAATCATTGTAGCTAGTATGTAAGCTATTACATGTGTATACGAGTCAGTGTCAGACCGTGAAATTTAATGAAAGCATTTACTGTGATTGATGTCGCTATATTTAATTGTTTGACCATATGTCTTTGGAGTTTTACCTATACTACCTATTAATGTATGTGATATGCGTAAAAGCACCAACAGTATTTGTGAATGCGGACTGCCAGCCCAGTGGAACTACCTATGTGGTATTAATTCTGTGTTAACGTTACCATTTGTAAGTACACATATTCATAAGCTTATAAATATATGTATATACTACTTACCGACTTTATTCTTGAACTGATTCAATTGTGTAATGCCTACTACCTCCTGTTTTAAATTGATTATTACTGACATGTAAGTATTCGCATTTATAGTTCGAGTAATACGTAATACCACAAAATAAACTGGTAAACGAGTTCATGTGCCTAATGCCTAAGTCTGCATACGCGCAGAGAAAACAGAGATACCAAAACAAATTACGGAACAAGGTTGTCGGAGCTGAAAAAATAAAGAATACAAATTACAGTACAAACCTTTGTCTTCTAGTGTGAATTCATGCCCAGTGCACAGGTTAATTCAGGTTAATTTGCGTATTGTATTCCAATTTCTAATGCATGCAACATTTAATAGAAACAAGCTGGGGGAAATCCTGAGGAAATACAAATTGAATCATGTCTTGCGGAAAAATTGATCCAAGTTGTAAATGCTTGTGTGCACCTACACGCTTGGTGTTAAAGTCCGGCAAAAAGTGCCCCGAAGTCCGAACTTTCCGGGCTGGATTGATGACATAAACTTCTGGATCCGAAGGACTGCATCTTATAGGCTGAGAGAAAAAGGGACGATCTTGGGCAATTGGGACTATAAGACTATGGAAGAATTCATTTATTTTCTGCTAATGTTGAGTCTGTGTATTTATCCTGGAACAATCGCTCTAATTATCTCGCAGAGTGAGTTTTTAAAAGTAATTATACTTACAATCACCTTCCGTCGATTGATCGATTGAGTAATAATAAATCCGCAACCATTCTGAAATTTTCATTTGAATAAGAATTTCGGAATTGGTGTTGGTTTTATTTTCATACATCGACCAAAGTGGCCATTTTTAAACGACCAGCAAACTGGTCGATGGTCACCTCGAAAGTGCGCAATGGTCACCCGGGTGACCAAAAACCCCCTCGAGGGAATCCCTGTTCGAAACAGTTTCAGATAATACATACTAAAACCAATTTGAACCAAAAAATGTATTGCCCCAATGGATTTTATCCTGTCTCCCGAAACCGGTCTTTCTCAGACCCGGAGGATCTTCTGAAGGAACACAGGCAATTCGGAAGCAAATACCTGGGGTAAATGTCCCAACAAAATACGATCATGACATCCAGATACTTCCATTTTTTTTTATATAATTGCATGTGACTTTACTGCATTCAGAGTGTATCATTTATTTTCTAGAAATTCCGCTTGCTGGAC
>JAQGBT010004079.1:0-17574 GCA_034698585.1 Disparrhopalites patrizii | reverse complement strand
GAGAAAGAGAGAGAAAGAGAGAAAAAGAGAGAGAAAGAGAGAGAAAGAGAGAGAGAAAGGGAGAAGAGATGGGACCATTTATACCCCGTTTACGTACAAGAAGTACACGCCATGTCCCCCGTGTTTATAATGTATGCATGCATCGATAGAATAATTTTCCAGGGGAAAGGTACTTTCCTTCATACCTATACGCACATGTAGGAGCGGCATGAGAAGAAAGAAGTTGGGCAAAGCGGAGAAAGTACGCGAGTCAAAGAGAACGAAAGAAGAAACAGGGAAAGAGAGGGAAAGGAGAAGGAGAGAGAAAGAGGGACGGAAAGAGGAAGAGAGAGAGTGAGAGTCGGAAAAAGGAAAGCTAAATCTGTATCCTCAAGATGATATGAAATGCATGAGCTGGGAATAGTATTAGGAGAGAGATGGATGAATATTTCCCCCATTTCCCCCGTTCCTGCAGATCCTCAAGAGTTTAAAGCATGTAAACGGGGATTTTGAAAAGAGTTGAACCCAAACCATCACCACTATCACACTCCGGCTACCACCACTCCTATCACTCCCTTTACATCAACCATACACTACTCCTCCCCTCCCAAATCTCCTCTCACGCCATTCCCAGGGAGTGAGAGAGAGAGTCATGGAGGAGGAAAGGCCGGATAAAAAAAAGGGAATTAGACAAACTTTAAATAAAAGAGAACTCTCCCCACCAATAACGTGGGGAGACCAAAAAAGAGAAAATTTTCTGGGGAGAAAGCAGCATGTGAACCTACGGGGAGAGAGTTCGGGGAAAGGAGTGAAAATAAAAGGTGAACAGCACGGTGGAAATTGGAGAAAGAGGAGAATTGTAGGAGGGTTTAGGGAGGAAACCAAGCGAAAGAATGAGACAGGGAGGAGAGGAGGATAAAAGAGAAAGTTGGAGAAAGAGAGCGAGAAAAGGGTAAGAGAGAGAGAGAGAGAGAATCTGCTGAACAGGGAACAATTCTGGGTGTTTGTTGACAGTAGTCCCACTGTAGTTGGTGGTTGGAATGGGGAACATGTATAAGCCCGTATATTTTATAACGACTCCTAGTACGACTTCATCCTCCTCCTCATCCTCCTCTTCCTCCTCCTCCTCCTCCACCTCCACTTTCATATTACCCAAGCTTCAAAAACTCACTCCGCTCTAGGTTCACAGTCGTCGTTGGTGGTGGTGGTGATGGTCGTGGTAAAGTAACAAAATATTCCTCTGTGTTTAGAGATATATGTACATATGTGCATACATATGTACTCCCCCCTCCAATCTTATTCACACAGACACATGCATATATGTACAACATACTTGTACACATGCTCTCATCTAATACACATATCCTGACATACATCTTATACACATCCTTCTCTCTCTCTCTCTTTCGTCCCGCTTTTCACTCCAGGGCAGGGACAGACGTGAAGGAGGGGGAGAATGTGTGCTGGCAAAAGCAGCTGGGAAAGAGAAAGCGACAACCAGTAATTGAGAAGCTCTGCTATGGTTATAGCTACAATGGGGAAGGCCTCGTATGTGTGGATGGGTGGAAATAAGGAGAGAGACAGAGAGAGGGGGAATGAGATGGAATTAAATAGAAAACATACAGATGCAAAGACACACGGAGGTATGACAGGGATAAAGAAATACATGGGCATCCAACATTGTCAAAGGGGATCAGTTAATGGTAGGGACGGGAGGAGAAAGTACGGGGAGGAAGGAGACTTTGATAGAAATAGACACCGAAAAAAGGGACGGTGGGAATGGAGGAAAGCTGAGACAAATTGGAGGGAGGAGAGAGAGAAAAAAAAGAACGTTTTAATTACGGGGACAGCCTACAGATAGAAGGGAGAGATAGTAGGGGACAAATAGGCAGTAGTGGATCTACCATGGAGTAAGTACGAAAATGCAAAAGAGAAAGTTACAGTGATAGAGACAAGCCAGAAGAAGCCGGGGGAAAAGGGAAAAGAAAGGCAAATTATTCAATTACAGAAAATAAATACTAAAATTGAACACAAAATAGAAAATTAAATAAGACCATTTGCAAATCGGACATAATAAAGAGAGAAAGAAGATCAAAAACAATATAACAAAAGGAAACTTTACATCTAAGAGAGAAAGTATTAGGGAGATAAAAAGTGAAGTAAATATTGTGATAAATAAGAAACAAAAAAGTGAAACGAAACCATAAGAATATACTGATAGACTAATATATAAAGCAAGCAAACAAGAAATTCAAACCGGAAAAGAAATAGGACAAACGGAAGCAAAATTGGAGAAAGTAATGATAGAATAGAGAAAATATAAAAAGTAAAACACAGCTGGAAAAAATAGAAAAAAAAGGCAAAACTGAAAAAAGTAATGGCAGAATAGAGAAAATATAAAAAGAAAGGTAGAGAAAATAAAGATGGAATAGTGAAAACCGGAAAAGAAATACAAAACTGAAGAATTTAATAATATAATAGAGAAATCAGTGAAAACGGATAGAAAAGGAAAGGCAAAGCTAAAAAAACGAAAATGCTATAAAAATGGAAAAAGAAAGGCAAACCTAGGATAAGTAATGGTAGAATAGAGAAAATGTAAAAAGAAAGGCAAATATAGAAAAAACATGGGGTAGTGAAAACAGAAAAAGCAAAGCACAACTGAACATTTTTATAATAGAATAGAGTAAGCAGAGAAAACGAGTAGAAAAAGAAAGGCAAAACCGTATAATATAATAACAGAATAGAGAAAGCTGAGAAAACGAATAGAAACGACCACTGAAAAAAAAACGGAGAAATAATCGGAAAGCAGATGAAAGGAAGAACAAGCAAGGATGAAAAATCGGCTTGTATAGAAAGACCAATAGAATGTAAAGTAAGACATAAAGCAAAGTAAACAGTGACAAAGAGTGAGGCAGGGAGGGGGAGAGAGTGAATGAGCAAGGAAGTTGGCATAAGAAAGAAAGCCGAAGAGTGAGAGATTCATGAGTATATAGGCACGAGTTTGGGGGAAAGAGAGAAGAGTGAAGAGGCTGTGAAAGAGAGAGAGAGAGAGAGAGCGAGAGGGAGAGAGAGAGAAAAGATTGACAGAAGAGAAGAAGCTATAAAGTGAGAGAAAAGGGGAAAAGAGAGTGTGACGTCAGAAGTGGAGAAAGCAGACGATGACGTCAATGGAGAGTTGGAGGCAAAGTTGCCTGGAACAAGCGGCTAGTCTTATCGGTCTCAAATGAGCATAAACTTAACGTAAAACTTTGTTCACTCCTCGAGTTTTCTCTCGCTCTCTCCCTCTTTTTTCCACTATTTTCATCTCTCTCTCTCTGTCTCTCTCTCTCTCTTTCACTCTTTCGTCCTTTTTCTTCTACAACTATAACCACTAACACTACCAACCACCACTGGGCTTTTTCTCCACTATTACGGCCATCAAGTCCCTTTTCAGTGTATATAGTGGAATCTTTAAGTTAGTTAGAATCTTTTGCGTCTCTCTCCTATCTCTCTTCTCTCTCTCTCTCTCTACCACCACTATGCCACTTTTGCCTATAGCAGGAAGACTTTTTGCCTTTTTTTCTCTCACTCGGGTCCCTCCGTACTTTTCACCCTCATTTCTTTTCCTTCCTAATGGAGGTTTTTCCCAACAACATTTTTCTATCTTTCCCTCTCTCTACTTTTTTTTTCTCCCCTCCTTCTCCGTCTTCTAGTCTTTAGCAACTTTTCCTATTTACAATCTCTCTCTCTCTCTCCCTTCCCTGCTCTGTCTCCCCTCGTTTACATTTGGGTGCTTCACGCATTCCTAACCCAATTTTTTTCTTTCCTTCATTTTTTTTCTTTCTCTCTCCTTTCGTTCGTAGAAAGCACATGAGAATTTAAGTATGAGAGAGAAAGAGAAAGGAGGAGGAATAGCAAATAGTAGGAGGGGTGGGATTTATATGCACCTCCAGACATAGATGCTCACATACATAAAAATATATACGCAACTCTCCCCCCCCCCAAAAAAAAAGACATTCATTCATTAGGAAGAAGGCTGGGAGGAAGGAGAAGGAGTAGAGGGAATTTTCATGTTTGTAGTCAATGCGGAAATCTCATATCTCCCCAGCGGGATTACTCCAATTATTAAATTCCCTCACACTTGAATTGGATGGGTTGTTACTCTAACCATAATTTCAACTCCGGTGACCTTAATATCACATTATCACGGACACTCCTATCCTTTCTCTTTCTCACTCTATTCCATACATTCAAATTTTTACCTCACCAACATCTCTTTCCCATTAGCTATCTATCTCTGTCTTATGACTCACTTTTCCTACTTTTGCCTCTCCTTCTCCGTCTGACACTTGGTTCGGCTTTTCAGTTTTTCTTTTTAAACGTCTACCTCTTCATTTTTTCTTTGATTCTCTTATATTTTTTCTACTTTCACTGTTTCTCCCTTTATATTTGTGATACTCGTGTTTTATTCTTCATGTTTGTTTCTCTCCATTTTTCAATTTTTGATAACCTTCTCTGCGTTGTTACTCTCCATTTCTTTCTCTTTCTCTCTTTCCCTATTTTTTATTATTATTTTCTGTCTCTCTCTCTTTCCCTATTTTTTCTTATTTTCTCTCTCTTTCTCTCTCTTTCTCTCTCTTTCCCTTTTTTTATTCCCTTATCTCTCCTTCTCCTTCTTTTGCTCTTTCTCTTACTTCTATGTTGCTCTCTGCCCTCTCTCCACTTCTCTCTTTTTGGCACTCCTTCTGTGTGCTGTTGCCAGCCTTTCGCTTGTTTCTCTTCCCTTTTAATTGTTTGATGCCGGTTTGTGCTTCTATTCCTTGACCTTTCCCTAACTTTCCCTCCCTTTAATTTTTGTCTCGTTTGTGCAGATGCTCCCTATAATTCTCATTCCATTTCTCCCGTTTCCGTATATTTCTCTTCCCAAACATCTTACTCTTCTCTCAGTCCAAGTTCCAACCGTTTTTTTTTTATTTCCTCAATTCCCCTCTCCCATATTCCTTTGTCTCCCTTTCCCCCTTCTTTTGCCAGGGACTTTCACTCCGGAGAAGTGGTAGGAGAATAGGATGCCCTAGAATTTATTATGGAGCTACAATCCTAAGATCTTTTTAGAATAAGCCCCTTGTCTGGCAGTAATCCCTATAGAAACGTCGACTACCTCTGTCAATACGTTTTCAGTTGCAGACTTTTTCTGATTTTCACAAGTTAAGTTGAGATTTCCCTCTACCCCTTTCTCTCTCTGTCTCTCCCTCTCTCTCTCTCTCTTTCTCTCTCTAGCCCTCACTCTTTTGGCCTCGTTACCACTTTTACGTTTGGAATCTCGTCTGATTGCCTTGTTTCATGTTCCACTGCTGGTACTTATTACTAAAAGTACAAAACGCTACCAGTACCTCCAGGAACTTAGTAGTATCTACACTTGCTCTACCTCTCTCCAACGATATCTATATTGATTGTACAGATTCATCAGTTGGTCGCTAGCATGTACTTCTCCCATTTTGTAGGGAATTACATACAGAGATTTGGTACATCTTAAGCCTACTGGCACCGATCTCCTCTTTTACCTTTCCCTTCTCACTCCCTAAGGAGGTGAACGCTAATAGTACAAAAGGATTGTTCTCGACTCTCCCAATTTGAAAGGACCACTTGGTAGTTTTTTTTGGTGGTGAAAGGCGAGAAAGATAGTACAAGGAAGAAAGAGAGAGAAAGATGGAGACAGACAGAGAGAGAGAAAGAAAGAGAGAGAGAAAAAGAAAGAAAGAGAGAGAGAAAAAGAGAGAATGAGAGAGAGAAAGAGAGAAAAAGAGAGAAAGTGAGAGAGTAAGTGGGAGATAAAGAGAGAGAGAGAAAAAGAGAGAGGAAGAGGGAGAAAGAGAGGAAAGATTTTCACGTTGAGAAAATGCAATGTGTTCTATTCTGTCCTGTGTCTGTACTTTCTCCGTCTCTCTCCCTCTCTCTCTCTCCCTGCCCTTTTTCTACTTCCTGATACTCTCCCCCACGAACGACGACGGCTCTTCTCTTCTCCCTCAGCTATTCCCCTCAGTACGGAGGAATAGCACATGTAATATGCAAGTGTACATTTATGTAAATGTGTGTCGAGGGAATCGATACAGGAGAAAGCGCCCTTCTGTTCGCACACACAACCAAGTGAGTGGAATAGTTGTGCCTTTTAAAACCATTTCTTCTTCCCCTTTCTCTCTCTCTCTCCCTCTCTCTTCCCTTTCCCTCTCCCCCTCCGGTCCCAGAGAAGAAAAAAAAGGCTGTGAAAGATGCACGTTGTGAGACACATTGTTAAAAAATGTGCAAAAGAAGTGTGAGCTTATGGATATAATGGTGATAGTGGGGGATAAAGAGTAGAAGGAAGAGAGAAAGAGAAAATGGAGAGAAAAAGTGAGAGAGAGTGAAGAAAGGACTATCTTCTATCCTGCTCTTTTAGTTCAAAGTACAAAAAAAAGTAACTGGCTTTTTTTTTGGGAGGGCGGAGGAGAAGGAGAATAAAAAACAAGGAAAAGGCTTTTGCACATGTAAACGTAGCCCTTTGGTTTCCTTTGCTATTACTACCCCCTCCTCCCATTATTCTGACTATCCCAGCTACCTCCACCACCACTGCTTACAATGACTTCCCATAAAACTTTGGGAACAATCTTTGGATTCATGGCCCAGAAATTAGCCTTTTCATCATGTTCTTCTTTTGTCTCGAAAGGGAAAGAGAGAAGGAGAGAGGGAAAAGTCATCAGATTTTTCTTTGTATTCCTTCATACTTTTTTCTACTACGTACTAGCCCATATATTTTGAATCATTAGAAATGTTTACATTATCTCCCAGCAATTACGAAACGGTTGGATGATGTTTTTGTTGGGTGGGGAGGGGAGGGGAGAAATACAAGGAGAAAGGAGGTAAAGGAGTAACTACGGAGGGAAGAGTGCTCAGATGGGAAGGAGGATATAAGGTGGAGAAGGTTGGAGAGTGCGACGTAAAATGTGACTTGACAAAGATAATTATTTTTATCACTGACAATGGACTCCTTCTTTCTCCATCCCAGACCAGCTGTTTCCTCCTGTAATGTGTCTGCCTTTTCGGAAGACGAATGTATAAATAAGTAAGTACAACAACAAAGGAAGAGAAATATCCTTGGTGGCATTGCCTGAGTGCACTCAGGTAAAACAAACGGAGTTGTCTTCGACATGAATCTACTTTTTTTTTTGTATTCTTATTTTTTTTTCTTTCCTTCACCCCCTTTTTCTCTCTTTCTCTCCCTTTCACTCAACATCCCCCATTCTCCTCCATCGGAATAAGACCCATAGAAAAAAAGGAGTTGAGACAGGACCAAGAAAATCGGATGTTCGCAAATGGAAATCATTATTTCTACTACTCTCCGCACTTTAAGCTCTTTCCCTCCTTTCAAATTCTATTTTCTTACAAACTCCTTATCTGCTACTAGTAGTCTAAAGTGATGGTGATTGTACCCATACACCATCACGCTCTCTCTTTCTCCTATTCTGATTTACACGTACGCTCCTCTCCCCATGTTCTCTAGTCTTCTCAAGCAATTTCATGAGTTAGAATGAGAGACAGAGAGAGAGAGAGAGCAGAGCGGACGTTTTCTTCTTTTTTTGCCTATGAATAAATTGTAAACATGTGTTTCTCCTGTGAGGTATGAACCAACATTTCTGAATGAGCATAGAATAGAGCTGAAGAGTATACAAGAGAGAAAGAGAGAGAGAGAGGAAACCTGGAGGGAAGGTACTTGAGCCTAAGTTTGGGGGAAGAGACGGGGCAGAATTAAAAACAAATACAGAACAGAAAAGGAAAACAGAGATGCGAGGATATGTTTTAGCCGTAAAAGAACTTGGTTTAAGAGGAAAAACAACCAAAAGTGAAAGAGAGACAGAGTGAAAGAAAAACATGGGACAAAGGTGAGCGAGGGAAGAGCTGAAAGAGAGAAAGAATGGGAATATCACAGAGATAGAGAGGCCAAATCACAGAGAGAGAAAAAATCTGAGAGGAGAGAGAGAAGAAAATCTGAGAGGAGAGAGAGAAGAAAATCAGAGAGGAGGGAGAGAGGAAAAATCAAAGAGGAGAGAGAGAAAAAAAATCAGAGAGAGAGAGTGAGGAAAAATCAGAAAGAAGAGAGAAAGGAAAAATCAGAGAGAGAGAGAGGAGAGAGAAGAAAGATCAGAGAGGAGAGAGAGAGGAAAAATCAGAGAGAGAGAGAGGGGAGAGAAGAAAGATCAGAGAGGAGAGAGAGAGGAAAAATCAGTGAGAGAGGAGAGAGACAGAGGAAGGAAAAATCAGTGTGGAGAGAGAGCGCGTGAGAGAGAGGAGAGGCAGATCCACAAGATAAACCAAATAGAGAAAGGAAAAATCGGAGAGTGAAAAAGAATTAAATATGGAAGAACTGAAAGTCAAGAACAGCTAAAGAAAAAAGAAAAACCGGGAAAAGAGAAGAGAAACCGAGAAGAAGCCAGACAAAGGAAATGAGTGAGAATCAAGACAGAATGGAGGAAAGGAGAGAGCTGTGAGAAGGAGAGAGATATTTGGGAGGAGAGAAGTGCACCCATAAAAAAGGTGCGCTTGTAAGATAGGAAAGGAAATAAAGTGAGATAGAGGTAGAGAGAGTGAGTTTGGGAAATACAAACAACATACTCGCATTGCCTAATTTAATTTCAAAACTATTGTCCTCTTCCCATCCTCCCGTATGCTCTGAAGATTGTCTGACACAGTGAATAGATTATTCTCTTACAGGTTCCCCTCCTCCCCCTCCTCTTCTTCCCAAAAGCATGTGTCAAGTTTCGAAATAGGGACTACACTACCCGAGAATTCTTCTCAAGTCGGAGGGAAAGGGGGGTTGTGGAAAATCCGGGAAAAGCCTTTCCATTCCCTTCCCTGATCAATACACACAGTACAATTGTATTACATACACTAAAAGTATAGACCTGAATAAACGTACAAGGGGGGGGGGCATCAGTGATGATGGTGTAGGAACTTTTTTTTTCCCCCCTTAATGGGTCCTTCACATATAAGGACTGTGGGAGTTTAAAATTTCCCAACAATTGTTATTATTACGTATCATGTTCTCCCTTGCTCCCACTGTGTCCCAACGTGGGCCTTGATTAACGGGTTCCTCACTAAGCTGGCTCTCTGTTTACTTTGTCTAACACCCACTTATGCATATGAGGGAATCCTTACCCCCCCCCCAACTCCCCAAAATATAAAGGACCCTCTATTTCAAAGGCACATAAATATGTTCCATATTATTTCAAGGTATTTTTCTTCCTCCATCTCTCTCAAATTCTTTATGTTTCCATGTTTTTCTTCCTTCTCCCTTCACATAGTTCGTCTCCCAAACACTCTGTTGGTCCCATGGTAAATCCGAAGGTTTCATTTCCATTATAAAATAACATTCAAAACCATCCTCTGCATGTCCTGTCCTTCGCTGAATTGAAAATCTTCCCGCCTCCATGGGATTCTCTGGAGATTGGAGCATTCTCCTGGAACAGCACGTGTCTTCCCTTTTTTCCTCCAGATTCCCCTTTCGCGGCCAATTCCACATTTATTAATTTTTTGTTTCGGTCAATGTTTGTCCTTGGCTCATTTTTTTTCTCCTGCTTTCTTCTACTCGTAGGTCAATTTCGTTCGTCAATTTTTTTGGACTTGCCCTCCGTCTAACCAATTGTACTTCCCCCTTTCCTGGTCTTTACTGGGTATTGGGGATTTCCAAAAAACAAAATCAACTTCATTCCCATTCTTTCCTGGCCTTTGGCAATGTTTTCTACTCAATTTATATTTAACGGTCCAGTCTCCACCGCTCCCGTCCTCTCTTTTGTAGTCTATCTATACTTAACTCACATACTCTTTCCTATACAGATATGGTAATCAAATTTTGAAAAAAAAGTGACTGAAAACTCCCATAAATAAAAGGGGAAACATCGGAAAGGGGGAAGAGAGATAGGAAATGACGTAATATTTACTTGAGCCACAGACACATGACGGGGAATGGTGGTAAAAAATAAAATTAGCGGCGTAGTAGAAGATGCAAATTGGGGCAGGAGTAACTTTTTTTTTTTTTTTTGCAACAAGGGAATGGCAAATAGCCTTTGAGGTAGAAGTGACAAGACCATAAAGGGAACCGTGGGCAGGATGTAGCCCCCGTAGGGTCTTATGGGAATTAAGTACGCTAATAGAAATTTAATTCGTCACCTGTCACAAAAACTTTGGGGGTACTTTTATTCTATTTTCCTTTCTTTTATCTTTTCCATGCCCTTTTTTGTCAAAAAAAGAAGCATTCTTTCCTCCACATGTCAGTCAGAGTTTTTATTCTTTGACAGCTTTTCTTCAAGTATAATCTTCTTCTTTTGTCCTGCTCTTCTTCCTCCTCCCTCCTTTTTTTTTACAACCACACCAAACTCATTTCCTTCCAGGAGATTGTGGAGTCAAATGGATTGTATGCATACTGTGTATGTGTCCGTACATATTTATCCTCCGTGTGAATGTAACTTGGTACACCAGGAAAAAAAGTTGAGCTGGAGTTGGAGAGAGAGAGAGAGACAGCGAGAGAGAAAGAGAGAGAAAAAGCGTCCAGGGACATTGTGAAGGCGTGTTATCTCCCTATGTATGGGTTGGACTGAAACAGGAGTCGAAAAACTTTCTCCTTTTCCCCGAATGCAAAAGGGGTAGACGAAAGTTACCTTCAGGGGCTTCTTACTCTAAGCGGTAAGGTACTATTACTGGAGAGGAAATGATGAGAAACCTAAGATCAAAATAACATAGTGACAGAAAGGACGACTTAGAAAAACCGGGAGAAAGTGGGGCTATAAAATACAAAATATTGGATAAACAATTCCATATCAAAACTCCGGTTTTTTTATATCATATCCGGAACGGCGGATAGAAAAGAGGAACTCCAGGCAAGGAGAAAATAAAAGAAAGCGAAATGCAAAGTGTTCAAAGTGTGAAAATAAAAGAGGGAAGAAAAGCGATGAGAGAAATAAAAAGGGAAATGAAAAAAATGACGGGACAAAAATAGAGAAGCCTGTACGAATAAATACAATATACGACGAAACAAAGATATATAAAATACAGGAGAAAATAAACGGAGAAACAAAGATATAGAAAATAGATGGAGAAAATAAACGGAGAAACAAAGATATAGAAAATAGATGGAGAAAATAAACGGAGAAACAAAGATGTATAAAATAAAGGAGAAAATAAACGGAGAAACAAAGATATAGAAAATAAACGGAGAAACAAAGATGTATAAAATAAAGGAGAAAATAAACGGAGAAACAAAGATGTATAAAATAAAGGAGAAAATAAACGGAGAAACAAAGATATAGAAAATAGACGGAGAAAATAAACGGAGAAACAAAGATATAGAAAATAGACGGAGAAAATAAACGGAGAATTAAACGGTAGAAAATCATAGAAAATAATTGGAAGGAGAAATTCAAACAAACCGCCCGTGCACAAGGATTAATGCAAGAAAATAAAAGGGCGTAAATGGGACGCATATATAAAGGGCCAGGAATAAGAGGCAGTTGGACGAGAACGCAAACCAAAGGTGAGACACTGTAGAGGAACAAAAAAAAAATAGAAATAAAAAAAAGGCACGAAGTGAAAAAAGACAGCAGACAATCTGATAAGGTCACTCCTGAATCATGCAAGAGAAACGTCTGGGTACAGTATGTATATAAATGCATATGTACATGCATTGTGAAATCCTATTTCTGCCAAGTGGTTATACCTTGTCCTTTTACCCTCTTCTCCATTTGTTGTCTTCTCCCCCATCTTATGTTTGGACTTGAATCTTTCACCAAAGTAGAAGCCGGGGAAAACGTGTGTGGGTTGAAAGTGGGCAACTTTGTTATTCATTTATTAAAGGAAGCCGAGCTGTTGATGCTTTCTACAAGCCGACATCTCTCACCATGAAGAAGACGCTACCTCACCGCGTCAGTCACTCATTAGATTTTAGCTTGACACAACAGAAACAGCTTGCACATGTCTTTTCTTTCGCTATAGTTACAGGGGAAGGGAGGGAGACGGGAAAGATGCGAAAGAGAGATAGCATCAGGGGATTCTGGGAAAAGGTTTCCCAGAAGTGTGGTAACACGAGTTAAATGGGTGATACAAGAGTAGAGCTAGACGCTTCTCCATTGTATAATTACTGGTGAGAGGCGATGCAATGAACGCTGTAGCCACGTTATTGTATTACCGAATCTTGCTAATAAGACAGTGTGGCGCCCATTCTGTATAGTTTGTTATATAGATGTTCATTTTGTCTGTTTTTTGTAGTTAGTCACATTTTCAATCTCGTATTTCTAATTCTTTGAGCCTTTACAGTACTAGTTTCTTTTTCCGTTGCTTTTACTTAGTCTTGATTTCTCCGTTTGTTTTACATTTTCTTACTTTCTCCGTTTGTTTTACGCTTTCTTATTTTCTCCGTTTATTTTACGTTTTCCTACTTTCTCCGTTTACTTTACGTTTTCTTGCTTTCTCCGCTCCTTTTACTTTCTCAGGATTTTTGCGCTCCTTTTATTTTCTCTGACTTTCTATATCTCTTTTACTTTCTTTGGCTTTCTTCGTCTCTTTCATTTTCCTTTGGTTTCTCCGTCTCTTTTACTTTCTCTTGCTTTCTCCGCCCCTTTTACTGGCTCTTGTTTTATCAGTCGTTTTTACTTTCTCAGTTTCTAATTTTTTCCATTGGTTTCTTCGCTACGTTGTTGCTTTTCCTTGATTCTCCGTCTCTTATAATTTCCCGTGCTTTCTCCGTCCTTTCAGCTTTCTGCTTGCTCTCCGTCCTTAATAATATTTCCTTTGCTTTCTCCGACCCTTTCTTTCTCCATCCGTTTTTGTCTCTTGCCTTGCTCTCTTCCAAGTAAAAGTTGAAACACTTCCGAGAAATCCTTTGTTTCGAATTTGTCTAAAGGGATTTCCAACGTTCAAAATTTCCCAGCGTCCCACTGTGGCTACTGGCTACCACCATTGTAAGTTCCGTTTGTTTCGTCAATTTTTAAAATGGTTGACTTGCCTGGTTTCAGCTCGGACCCGATGGGATTGCCTTTTTTAAATAAAAGGATTCGTTTGTCCAGTTTTTTCCTTACGAATTCCATATCGACGAATCCCCTTTTGTCTTGTTCTTGCACCCTCTCTCTGTACAACTGTATATCTTACTTTGTGTTGTCGTACTAAATTTAGCTTGTTGTTCTGTTCTCTTGTTCCTTTTTACTGTCTCCATTCTCTGGTTTTCGTCTCAGTCAGTATTTTTGGGAATAAAAAGTTTTTCTCCGGTTGGTTGTTTGCATCTTTGTGTGTAGCCCATTCTGATATTTTATACTTGTCTCTTCCAAACTCGCCTTCCCTTTTAACTGGTAAGTTTGTATCCACGAGTTCTCGCATGACATTTGGAATTAAGCCAACACCTTAACTTTTCATCAATGGACCCATTCATTTTCATCAAATGTGAAAGTGTCCAAATACTCCCTCCTCCGTTTTTTTCTTTGCTCCCCTCGTAAAATTTCGGAGACAAAGACTGCACAGTAAATAGTAAATACACGTGTGGAGGATGTCATTGTGAGGGATCTTCCGTGGGTGGTGAAAGTGGCTGATATTGTGTCTCTTTATTCTCTACCAAAGTGTGTGGGTTTCCTCTGTTTTTTGTTCCAAAGGGTTATGAGATCATTCAAGGATCTTTTTCCCCGGCCAATCTCTATTGGCCAGAGCTCTATGGGATGGCTGGGGTAAATATGGCATTGCAATTGCTCACGCATCTCACCACACTTTTAATCCTTTCCATCGTCTTTCCACGTAGGTATGTCTTTACTCCATTATTTGCTTTATGACAAACTGTCTTAGATTGCCCCTAATGTTATAGGTATAGTCTCCTGAAAAAACGTGGAAGCCAGCTCTGACCTTTTTAAATCTTTACACCGTCCTGTGCCTGTCAATGGGAGGATTTATCCTCCCAGTTACAATGGCATGACTCATGTGGAAGGAAATCTAGGGATTTTATTCAAAAAACGATTTGGTATAGAAACGGTAATAGCACGGAGGGTCATAGAGGTTCCGAAATAGTGGAGGAGCCGTAAAAGTATCAGTTTAGTGGGTGGCCGTAAGTGAATAAAAGAGATGGGAATAAATAATTTCCTACAATTGTTTTCTCGCCAACCTCTGACCCCACAGTCATATAAAAAAAATTGTTATTGGCTGTGTATGATCAATAAAAATAGGAGGAACGTGTGGATATATAGACACCATTTGGTGAGAGGAAGAGGAGCCAAAGTACCCAGAAGGAACATCAAGTTGGAGGGAAATTGCCCAGTATAAATTCACAAGTCTTGAGCTCGTGAGTTACGGTATGACTCAAGAGGGAAGAGTAATCTGTCTCTGTTTACACTCACACACACTTTTATACTCTAGGCCTTCTCTCTCTCTCTCTCTCTCTCTTTCTGTTTCTCAATTTCTTCCTAAAAGAAAGGGAGAGGCGTAAAGTGCTATGGGAATGGTCACGGACTTTAAATTCCCCCGGTTTTTTTTCTTTGACTCCACACACTCTCGCACATGCAAACATTTGTAGCTTCTTAGCAATGAGCCCTTGCTTGGTGAGAGTAACGAGGGAGAGAGAGAAATGGGAGGAGAGTTAAAGTTGTAGTGGAAAAAGAGGACGATGTTAAATAAATATTTTAAAGACTGCATCTTCTCTCCACGGCTCTCTCCTTGTCTCTGGATCTGACTCGCTTTTCCTATAAAATTTGACCTAGTTCAATGCAGGTGATGCTTTAGCGGTAAAGGAGTAGGGGGGGAAATTGATACAAGGGGATTTCTCTCATAGCTCTCCCTATATAATTCTGGTGGGTCCGTCTCGGATGTCTCTCCACTGTCTGGGTCTCTCTCTCTGTCTCATCACTGGATTTTTTCGTCTCCCTTGGTCCCTGTACTTTTCCTTTATCTATACATATTTTTCTCCTTGTATTTGCCTCCGTGGATTCCTTTATTGTCCCTTGTATTTCTTCCCTTGTAATTCCTTCTCCGCTCTTGTCATTTCTCTTCTTTTCTCTCTGTGCCTTTATCTACATCTACATGTCTCTCTCATTCCTAATCTACAAATCTCTCCTGTTCTCTACCTGGTTGTGCATCTGCATGTCTCTCTTACTCTTTATCTACGTTTCTCTCCCTTTTTCTCCCACACTTTATCTACATTTCTCTCCTTTTCTCTCATTTTATATCCACAATTCTCTCTTTATCTACATTTCTCTCCTTTTCTCTCATTTTATATCCACACTTCTCTCTTTATCTACATTTCTGTCTTTATCTACACTTCTCTCTTTATCTACATTTCTGTATTTATCTACATTTCTGTATTTATCTACATTTCTGTATTTATATACATTTCTGTATTTATATACATTTCTGTATTTATCTACACCTTTCTTTATCTACATTTCCTTCTTTATCTACACTTCTCTCTTTCACTACATTTCTCTCTTCGACTAAATTCCTGTTCTTATCTACCTATTTCCCCTTTTTTGTCTACATTTCTCTCCTTGTTTCTCTCGTTTTCTGTCCATACTTCCCTCCATCTCTCTTCTTCCCAATTGACTCTTCTATTTTCTCCGCTTTCTCTGGCGTAGTCTCTGTTATTTACACTTTTTCTGCGTTGTTTGGCAATCATATTGTATTACTTTCTCTGTTTCTTTTAACATCTCTTATTTATTTAGTGTTTCTCTCTGCTATCTTTCTTTCACCCTTCCGTTCCTCTTGTTGATTTTCTCTTGCTTCGTCTTCTTCCTTCTATCGTTTGTTTCTTCCTTCGTTCTGTTTTGTCTCAATTTCTGTCGTTTTTTCTCCCTATTTCTCTATCTCTTTGTTTCTGCCCTTTTCCCTATCCATTTCTCTCTTTTATCTTTCTATCTCTATAATGATATCACTGTTTCCATCACTCCCCATCTTTGTTTATTTCCTTTCTCAATGTTTTCTTTTGCTTGTTCTTTATTTTTGCTCAATCTTCTCTATTCTGATTTAACCTTGTTTATCTTTGGTACTTGTTTTGCTTTATGCGTTTCCTTCCTTTGTTCTCCATTTTTCCATGTTTATATCTGCTGCTGAATTTGTTTGTGCAGTCTTTGTTTGCGGTTCCTCTTTCTCATTTCAGACTCGGATGATTTCTCTCTCTCTCTCTCTGCAATTTGACTTTCGCTTTCGACCTCTGCGTGTTTGTTCTTGAATCCCCTTAAATTCGCCGGCTGCATTCCTTAATCTGTCGTTCCTCTTCACTCCTCGCAATCTTACATTCTTTGCCGTCTATTTTTTCACCCTCACTTTTTATTTTTACTCTGATCGTGAGACTTCCCAAGCCCGTGTATCTCTTGAACCGTGTTTGAGGGTTTGACTATCAGTGAGCGATGAAGCCAGTGTGCATTACTCTTACAAGAGATTCCATCGGAATGCTAAACTAGAAACCAATGCTTTTCTATTTCTCTTCCTCTCTCTCTCCCTCTCACTTCCTGTATTTTTTTACTCCGTTTTACATTCTTGGCACTTGTCCGTGATTTTAATACAAGATTTTTGGCTGCGGTTTTGAAGAGGGGAAAAAATAAGGCAGAAGCAATAGTAAGTAGCTCTGCTATGGGAATGATGATAAATTTCATGCTCCTCCATATATGTAGCCGTCGTTCTTGACCTTTCTATATTGGGGATTGTCAACAACCCCAGTTTGACATAGGTCAGGGGAGGAAGGAAGGAGGAAGGAAGAAGTACAAGGAATTTTAAGTTGATAAGGTATTTATCATTTTTTTAAACTATTCCCATCACTTCATGCCCTAGTCGTATTTTTTGTCCTATTTTTTGCTGTTGTAATGGGCCAACTCTAAAAGAAATGAAGAAAAGTAGGAGATTTCTCCATTCCAACAATTCTCCATGGACGTTCCTAGGACGTGACATTGAAGGAGCATGAGCTCATTATTACTGCATTTCATGTGACGGTGACGCCAGGGTATTTT
Organism: Disparrhopalites patrizii; assembly: GCA_034698585.1. Lineage (NCBI taxonomy): Eukaryota > Metazoa > Arthropoda > Collembola > Symphypleona > Sminthuridae > Disparrhopalites > Disparrhopalites patrizii. Next base: position 625 of record JAQGBT010004079.1, on the reverse strand, counting down.
TAATAATGCATAGATACGATTAACATTCTTTCTTTTATAAGGAGTCTTCCATCTAACCATCCAAAGGGACTCTGTTCGGCGGGGACAGATGAAAAATAATAAATTTCATCTTTTTTTTTTCATGAATAAAAAATAACAGCTCCCAGATTCCATTTCCATAAATGTGAAGACACAAGAAGAACAAGAAATGAGAAGCACACATAAAAAAGCTTTTGGTGTCTGTCACAACACACTTTTTTGGCAGTATGATTAACTTGGCATATTAATTTCTTGTGTGTACACAAAACAAAAGGTCGGATGGGGACGTATACATACATATATGTACATATGGAGTGAGGCGGATGATGTTTTCGCAGAAGTCTAAGGAGACAGACAGTGAGGAAATTTTGAACGCAAGGGAGCTGCAAAACCGAGTATACTAAAAATCGGGAGAGAGGACAAATAGAGAGATTCAGATGGAGACAGAGAAATGGGTGAAGAAATAAATAAAGAGATTCAGATAGAGAGCGAGAAATAGAGAGATTCAGATGGAGAGAGAGAAATAGATAAATAAAAAAAATAGATAGAGCAAGAAATAGAGAGTGGGAGAGTGGGAGAGAGGGAGAGAGGGAGAGAGGGAGAGAGA
>JAQGBT010004078.1:0-17574 GCA_034698585.1 Disparrhopalites patrizii | reverse complement strand
TCTCTCTGTCTCTGTACCTCTCATGCTTCTTTCTCTCTCTCTGTCTCTGTACCTCTCATGCTTCTTTCTCTCTCTCTGTCTCTGTACCTCTCATGCTTCTTTCTCTCTCTCTCTCTCTCTCTCTCTCTCTCTGTATCTCTCCTGCTTCTTTCTCTCTCTCTGTCTCTCTCCTGCTTCTCTCTCTCCTGCTACTCTCTCTGTCTCTCTCCTTCTTCTATCTTTCTCTGTCTGTCTCCTGCTACTCTCTCTCTGTCTCTCTCCAGCTTCCCTCTTTCTCTGTCTCTCTCCAGCTTCCCTCTGTCTCTGTCTCTATCCTGCTTCTCTCTCTCTCTGTCTCTCTCCTGCTTCTTTCTCTCTCTGTCTCTCTTCTTTTGTTTCCTTTTCTCTCTCCTCTCTGCTCTCTCTTTCTCCTCCTGCTTCTTTCTCTCTTTGTCGCCTTCGCTCTCTGCTTCTTTCCTCCTCTCTTTGTCACACCTTCTCTTTCACTATCTGTTTCTCTTTAACTAGTTGTCTGCTTATTTTTCTGTCTCTCTCACGCGTTCTCTTTCACTTTCTGTCTCTCTCTGTATTCCTCGCTGCGTTTTTTATTTCTGTGCCTCGCTCTCTCTCGTTTCGTCTCCCTCCCTCTGATTCTCTCTCTCTCTCTGCTGTCTACTCTCGCCGTATCTTGTCTCCGATTCCCTGCTATTATAAATGGTGCACAGAAGGAAATCATAGATAAGAGATAAAGAAATCATTAATTATTTTTCTAGGAGTCTCATTTGGCCCATTAACTGTCTAAGTGATTATGATTAGAGTAATGAACTTGGTATACGCACCACGCAGGAATAGTGTATGGGGAACAGTCACACGTTTTATGCAAGCCTCCACCTTGTTACGCAAAGTTGCCATGAGCACTGTAGGAAGCTTCAAAGAGAGACGGAGAGAGAAATGCAGAGAGAGAGAGAGAGAGAGAGAGAGAGAGAAAGACAAGCAACTCTTCAAAACTATTAAACAGAGATACTCTGGATTTTTTTTTTGTTACAAGAAGAGCATGTGTGTACTGGTAAACTCTGTGTGCATGTTATAACATGTCTTGATACGTGAACAAATTTTCCCCCTGACTTCCAATAATAATCATGATGGTAATAGGAGGAGTATAATATGTTGTTCCGTGCCCCTCATATGTAATCAACTGCACACCTTTTTTTCCCCTCCTAAACACGCACAAATAGAATAAAAAAAAAAACTTGTCGCTCCTTTAACGGCATTGGTAATGAAATTGTGAGTGTAATCAACTGTAGTAGTAGTGGGAGCTTATACAGTGGAGGAATAATAACTAACCACCATACTATGGGCCTCCCCTAAAAAAAAAAAGGGTAACATGTATACATCCGTCTCATTAGGATAAAGCCCGTGTCATGGTAAGAAAAAAAGGACGATAACAACTTACATAAAAACCTTGGGACTTTGTCTACTTGGTGAACCCATGCATGTCATTTGACCCTCGGTCCATTCGTCCGTCCATGATTGTCCAGAAGAGAAAGAAAACTGTCATTTCCCTTGTCACGCGTGCTACTTTTGTGCTTTGGGAAAGCTGTCAAGTCCTTACGCCTTCTCAATTGCTTTATACCATCAGCAAAATTACCTGGTTAATAAAGGGGGTAACATTGTACAGAAGAGATTTAGGAAAGAATGTGGAAATAAATATTTTGTGGTATCAAATACACATTTTTGTCGGGAGAGAGAGGGAGGTTGGACAAAATTAAGAAGAAGAAAAAATGGGAAGAGTGACACGGCGACACAAATTGGGGGGGAACGAGAGTAATAGAGCAATCACCAAGATCCTTAGTATGGTCTTCCTTAATGCTAATTTGCAATTTATATCCATGAAAATCCTGCATTTGTGTACAGCCACAATGACAGGGGAGAGAAAAAAAGGGGTTAAATTGCAATGAAATTATATGAGCATGGAAAGCAAATTGCCTTGGCGCCTTTACTAACAAGCTGGTAAACCGGAGTCGTAATCATGTTACGTGTTTCCAAGGGGGAAAAAGGGAGAGAGTTAAGGGAGAATCTGGAGGAGGGAAATCACACTTGTATTTACATATTTTTTTTAACTCTTTATTCACCTCCCCGTATGTACATACATGCATACGAACTTATATAGTATCTCCTGAGACACAGTTAAACGTTTATTGACAATTTTGATTCACATTTTGTTTTTTTTTCACTTCACGTGTAATACTTTATTAGGTAAAAAAATACATAGTCCTTCTCTCCCATTTTTTTTTTGTCTGTCGGCATGTATGCAATGCCCATATGTATGTGTCCATTGTCGGTAAAAGATTCGCGTTAGACCATTGAAAGGACTTGCTGCGGCTTTATATGTATACTTACGTATAAATACACGGAGCATCACATGGCATTAAAGGCCTCTTCACTAAAAAAAAAAAGGGTGGATAAATAATAAAATCTTCCCATTGTACATAGGATACATATGTATATAGTTCCTGGTCAAAAGCATCATACGTTCAAAGCACATATGTATGTATAGGTATATATGTAAAGGGAGAGGAGCTCTCCTCACGCATTTATCACTCTATTGCAATCAGGGGGAAATATTATTAAGTGTTATTAGCATTATTGTGATGACGATTAGCCCCAAGTTGAATTGTTTCCATTGTCCTGTCATAAGCTTCTATAATGAGAGCTGAGCAGGGAATTAGCGTTGACTATAAAAGAGAGGAGAGAGAGAGAGAGATGGGATTTTTTCTCCTGTAAAGGCAATGTAAATCCCTGATGGACTATTTTCATGCTGTAATAACTTATTGGGAGATATACCCGTACCTTTAACAGACACCATTTTTCTAGTATATTGAAGACCCCCCTGGGTACCTCTTTTATGAGACAAAGTATGTACGATATGACCATTTTCCCCAGCCCTGGTATTTTAATTCCTGTGATCAGTGCACATGCCATTCCCTGTTAGTTATACGGAACTGGAATCATGGAAGTATTTAACTCACCAACAAATAATATCTACCAAATAGTAATCCAAATGGTGATTTCTCCCGCACTACATGATATTTGTATTTTTAGTATTTATACGTATGCATACCTTCCATTCTTCTTACGCGATTAAAAAATAGTCAAGTGGCTACGTGGATAGATTTACAAATTCCACCTAGATGACCTCCGTCGAAACGGTCCTATGTATTTTCTTTGGGGGAAAAAGTGGGGAAGAAAAAGATTTTTAAAAGAAAAATGAGGGTAGACGTGAAACTTCAAAAGTTTCTATGAGATATGCACACTTCCATAAAGGAGTAAGAAAGGCTGCGTGTGGAGTGTGTAAAAATAAATTACGAAATTATTTCACATTTGTGTATGATGAAAGGACGGAAAGTGCATCCATTCTCTTTACTATGTGTGGATACATACTAGTGTATAAATTTATATTTATTGCCGAGCATGACTCCCCTGGACAGTACCAGTTCGCCTTATTATTACTACTACGAATTTTTCTGGGGTATTCATTATGTAATGGGGGGAGAAGTAGAGCATAAATGTGGAAGAGTAGTACGTTATTTGTGAATGTATTTGCCGGACTCAATTTTTTGGCTGGTAGGAGGAATTGGAGTATCATATTGTTACGGAGAGAGAGAGAGAGAGAGAGAACGAGAAAGAAAGAGAGAGAGAGAGAGAAAGAGAGAGAAAGAGAGAGAGAGAGAAAGAGCGAAAGACACCGCTCACGGGAACCATCATAAATTGTAATTAGGGAAACAGTTTTTATCGAAACGTTTTACTACCTCTAATGATGTACAATTTGTGTTTCTTCACTTGCCTCTCTTTCCCTTCTCCCTAGCAAGCCATTTGGCCTTGATGGCCAACCAAAAACCAAACAACTGTATGTGTTATAAGAGTCGTCTGCTCCTTTATATTTTTCCCCCGGTCCTTTCTCTTCTTTTTCGTCTTCCCTCGGCTCCTCCTTCCCTAATTGTCTCTATTACTTTTCTGTGACTTTTCCTCAATGGTAACTCACGTTGTCCTCCTCCTCCCCCGCCTTTCCCTGCTCCTTATTTCCAAGAAGAAAAAAAAACAAAAGGCCAGGGACATGAGGTAACATTTTAGGGGGAAGGGGGGAAAAAAATCCGAGAATGCCCCTCTAAAAATAATAGGAGTCCAATTTTTTCGGGCTTATATACTTATTCTTTTGATGCCTAATGTATTTTTACGGCAAAGTGCTTCCACTCGCTTGGAGAGTCTATGAAATGGGGCTCCATCGTAGGTATACCTACATATATGTATACATATGTATGTACATGTTACACTTTCAAGAGACGTATGCTAGTTGGTGGAATCGGTTCATTATCCTATAGGTTTTGGTGGCGTCAATAAAAGGATACACATGCACATTCATAAGACTCCTAAACATCCAGATCGGACTTTGTCATCGTAAAAATCTGTATATATGTACATACATATAATAATACACATATGAAAATAAAGTTGGGAAGACACTGTGTGTCTACAGGTCTGATAGAAGAGAGGAAACTGAAATAAATCCTATTTTCTTTTGATTGGAGGAGATTAAATGGGAAGAGAGAAACAATTTTGTAATGGGTACAAATTAATATTTTTTTCTCTTACAATTATATATTTGGGATTCCCCAAACATTTTGGGAGAGAGAATTCCCCTTCCCCCTTTTTTTTTTGACATCTCTCCTTTTCATCACATTCTTTTTTCTTCTTCCTCCACAAAATTTTGTAGTAATTCATTCGTGACCCTGACGTGTATAATTTGTTATTATATTGCACCCCCTGAGCACAAGAAAAAATGGTGGTAAGTTAATGAAATAATACCATTGTCATGAGAGACTCACGTTCCTCTATTATTTTTATGTACAACTTCCATACCTTTTTTTTTTCATTCTTATTATTTTGTAGTTGCAATTTAATTTTTTTCCCTCCCTCAAAGAAAAAAAATTATTGCTTGCAAATTGGTTGAAATTAGTATATAAAGATTTTTATTGAGAAAACAAATGGGATTAACTCTTTTTTTTTGCAGGAGGAACATCCCCAACGAATGTATACATGTGGAGGACAATAACTATGAAATAAATTAAGTTTTTCTCTTTTCTCGAAAAGTTCGAGCAACAAGAAGAAAACATCCCCGTTTCATTGCTCTTATACTATAATTTGGACTGATAGTAGTGGTCATATAATCACACTGGGATTTTTTTTGTCTTCGTCTATCTCCCTTCTAACCTTGTGAGTTCCTCAATCATTTTCATTTTATTTATCGCACACAACATTGTACATACTAGTAGCATTTCGTCGTTTATCAAAACTGACCAAGTCATACGAAATCCTTATGCACGATAGTCACTTTTGACACTTAAACGGCGAGTTGGTAGTTAGTAGCCCCTTTTTTCATTATCGGACTCATCCCTCACGTACACATAGGGGGATGAGTCTAATATAATTGTCTTTGTTTTTTTTATATCTCAAAAGATATTTCCAAGTAAACTTAATTTTTTTTTCCTTTGCGAAAAGGAAATTATTTCAAATGAAGTAGGACTCAAACCACGTCTACATCCTTTTTGTACACGTGTATACACATGCACACTCATGTATATGGACAATAATAATCATCTCCAACTACATTACAATACTTTATTTGCCCTCGCACACTAAACCAAAAATTGTTGCACAACCTGCTAACTTGTTACTGTTCACTTTTTATTATGGAGACAATAATAATTCCAATTCAATTTCCAGTGTGATATACGATCCCATTAGGGGTGTGTTCTGCCTTTTACCTTACATATGTATAGCTATACATAATGAGTAAAAGAGAAGGTTAAAGAGAAGGTGGGGGAGGAGGATATGAGGAAAATGGACAAAAAAAAACTTTGATGCAATTTGGAAACCTTAAATTATTTGCTAATTATGCGGAATTATTTATTTTTTCTCCTCAAACACATTCGTCTTGGGAATTTTAAGGACTACTTTCATCCTCCTCCTCTTTCCCCCTTGCACATTGGTAGCGATGGGATTTGCTCGAAATTATTTCTTGTCACAGATATTCACCACAACAGCAAGGAAAAACAATGTACATACCACCAATGTGTGTACCACGGCTAATAACAGTAATGTACATGGGCTTCAATTAAGAAATCAGGTTATGTCGACACGTTGCCACTGCCGTGGTTTAGCTACCTCAAAAATGTATGATATAAACCTTGCAAAGTCTAATTATTATCAAGGGCCTATGTATTTTTTTTTCTCTCCCTTTTAATCTCGTTCTTCCTCCTGGGAATTAGAAATGTCTACAGAAAAAAAGGGTTTCTTAATTATCATCAAGGGAATTTTTGTGGATAAGCTGTAATTGTAATCGGTGGGATGATAATAATAAATCATACAATACAGAGCTCCATCGTGATTAGTGTGCGAATTTACGAGTTTGGTGAAGTTTATATTTATAAAGAAGATTCACATCAACACATCCTCCCATTCTTTTTTTTTCTCTCCTGTATAGTTTTTGTCTACAGGACAAACGTAGTCATTCCAGGGTAAAAAAAAATTATAAGGCCAAACTTTATGGGTGTTAAAGCGTGTGGAAAGCAATTGTGCTTATGTGTGTATTTTTATCAGTAATTCACACAGGTAATCTCCTGTAATAAGAGGGCTCTCATCCCCACTGTCAGATTATCTGCCTTCGGTTTTTATTACCGGATTTATGCAGTTGAACCTTTTATTTATTACCTTCCGCAATTGAAGAAAAATATCCATACATTCCCCCCAAAAAAAACATAAAAATACATGCTAAAAAAACGTAAAGTTCCATAATTTTAAAAAATAAATGTTCTATCCCATTAAAACATATTGAAACCATTATTTATTATCCCAGAAAGTTGACAATGAAAATTGAAGATGAAAGGCTCGATGTTATTTTTAAAGATGTCAACAAGTAAAAAAAAACTAAAATAAAAAAAAACCTAAAGAACAATTTCCTATCTTCCGCCACCCTCTTTTTTTTCTGTGCCGATGGAGGCTGCTCACAAGGAAAAAAAACAGTACATGTGTACAAGCTAGAGGAGATGACAAACCTATTTTTTCTTCAACGAGTCCCCCCACCCACCCCGTCTTTCTGGCTTTCCCTGGCACTAATCCACCAAAGAGTCTCTGATCAAATTTAATAAATGTGCGTTCTAGACACCACACAGGCATAATGACACGTAGGCATACTTATTACATGTATATCGAGGGAAAGAGGAGGCTCCCACTTCTGCCACACCATTTAATTTGTGATGATGTGAGCATTTTCCGCTCCTTGTAATTACTACATTATATTCCACTCTTTAAAAATAGCTTTTGGGTGTACTACTACTTGAGCGGTTCAGACACACAGAGAGAGAGGAAGATGTGGAGAGGAAAAATGCAGGCAGCCAAAAAGGGAAAGGGGACAGAAAGAGAGAGAAAGACAGACCGAGAAAGAGAGAGAAAGAGAGAGAGAAAGAGAGAGAGAGAGAGCGAGAGAAAGAAAGAGAGAAAGAAAGAGAGATAAAGAAAGAGAGATGAGCAAACAGAGATCACGCTACTGGAGAGAAAGGGAAAAAGGTGGAAGAAATAACTGAGTCATCAATTGGTAATAAAGATTGGAGGTGAAAAATGAATTAATAATAAAAAAAAGTCTTCTCTTCAAATTGATCTCTCCTATTACCCCACGTAATTTTCTGAAAGACTCTCCTACAATTTTCTCTTCGGAACTATGTTTGGATCGGCTCAAGGCAAGCCCAGAATGCTGCTGCTCCCATTGCATTTCATTGTGCATACTCATCGAGAAGTGTAATAATAATAATAACATTGATAATTACTCCTTGGTTCCTATTTTTATACTTGATGCTTATGGGCTTGCTCCAGATTCATATTCCCAGCCTCTCTCTCTCTCTCTCTCTCTCTTTTCTTTGTCTTTCTTTTTCCTTCCGTTTTTTCTCTTCGCGACTTTTAGTGACTTTTACAATGTGAGAGAATTCCCAGATACAAAAGGCTCCTTCTAACTCCCTTGGTTCTCTCATTCTCTCCTCATCTCGCAGCACTTGGAACATTCCACACCTTCTTTACTTGCTCTAATTATAGGATTTTACACTACTGGTTATGGGAATTCATTGGGACCTAACATAATTTAAATCACCAGAAACAGGATATGTATACATGTATATACACACGCATGCGAATATTCCCGTCGGCAAAAATCCCCCGTTTAATTTACTGTTGACAATGAAGGCATGCGTATAAGCGCTGCTCCTTTACCCAATTTCCATTAACCCTCCATTATTTGGTATATGGCCTCATTTCTTATTAGTAGTAATAGTACAAAATAAAGTAATAATGAATGTTTATTGCTACTAGGACTACTTATTTAACATGGGCATGGACGGTGACGTGAAAGGATTTCAAATAGTTACCTTTTATTTAATTACGCCCACATCTGACTGAATTAATTAAGATTCAGTCAAATGTGGAGAAGAAGGGGGAATTGGTGGAAAAAAACCTATTTAATAAGCTCCTGTCTAGTTTTTGGCAAGTTGTCAAAAAAAAAAAAAAACATGAACCAGACAAAGGTGAGGTGAAATGAAGAGACGAGGGGAAAGTAAGGTCTGTTTAATTTCTTTTTCAATGGGCATTTTCTTCCCTTCCAAACGCAATTAGGAACAGTGAGAGAGAAATAAGAGAGGTGTAGAAACAACAGTGTTGATTAATGATGATATTCTTTTGTTTCCTCAACATAAGAATGGGATTAAATACATGTAATAGGGACCGGCAAAAGAAGTGTTTTGCTTTTTGGGACGAATCTTCCTGGCCTCCGGAAATGGATTCATAGTCATAAGTAAAAGAGAGAGAGAGAGAAAAAAAACTGGAGACGCCTTGGTTTTCCTTTGAAACGATTTGGACTTTTTCCATCTTTTTTTTTTTGAGAGAGAGGAAATGATGCAGACCTTGTGGCAATTGCTGAGGCACCGATAATTTTTTTGAGTGTATGGAGAAGCAATTTTGGTGAAAAATCGATATCTATTGGTCATAATTAGGTGAGAGAGGAAAGAGAGGAAACAGATGATGAGTGGAAAACTTGGAGTGTTCTGATGAAAGGGAGAAAATGACGTGTCTCATCGAGACAGAGTGAGGGAGGGAGAGTGAGAATGAAAGAAGGAGATTTGTGATAAATTCTCCAGAATTTTCCCTTTTCCCCTCTCTTTTAAAGTAAAAGATTGTCTTCTTCCATCAACCTCACATGTAATTTTTTCTTCTTTGTTTTTTCCTACCCTGTAGTATTTTCCAGGCTTTTAATAATAATTTTTTTTAGTGGGGGTTGCACGGGGAAAAAGGACCGCTTTGTAAATACAATAAATAAATTAAGAGTAAGTGATGAGTTGGTTTTTGATGGCTCTCCTACCTTTCAACTTTTTTTTTCTGGTTCTTCTTTTCCTATTCGTTTTTCTTTCTGAGAAAACACCCTGAAACTCACTTACTTGCATTTTCCTCAATTTATCGCTGTTTTTGGTAAACTGTTCTGTCTCCTGACCGCGCCTCCTTTTGTTTCCTCCGTCCCTCTTCCTCCTTCTTCTCGTGCCTGTCTTTCTTCTTCGCCTTCACGGAAACTTTCTTCCTCACATCTTTTTCATTTTAGGGACTCTTTATTTCTCTCTTTTTCTCGTTGATTTTCTCCTTCTCTCTCTCTCTTTTTCTCGTTGATTTTCTCCTTCTCTCTCTCTCTCTCTCTCTCTCTCTCTGCCTCTCTATTTTTCTCTCTCTTTTTCCCAGTTTCCATCTTCACTTTATGTTTCTCTCTTTATTTCTCTTTCTTCATCTCAATCTCGCTCTTTGTCGTTCATTCAGTCTCCTTCTTTTTTCGTTTTCCCTGTTTCCCTCTTTGTTTCTCGGTGTTTTCATTTATTTCTCTCCGTTTACAACTCTTTCTCTCTGTTTACCTCTCGTTCATGCTGTTTCTCTCTATCTCTCTGTTTCCCTCTCTCTTTCTCGTTTTCGCTGTTTGCCTCTCTTTCTTTCTATTTTCCTCTCACTCTATTTCTCTCTTTTTTCTCTCCTTCTACCTGTGTCCCTTTCTTTTGTCTCCTTGACCTGTCTGCCTGTTCCCGTCTCACTTTCTTGTAATTTTTATTTCTTTCTCTCTGTTTTCCTTTCCCTTTCTCTCTGTTATCCTCCGTCTGTTTCTCTCATGGTTTCTTCTTTCTCTCTCCCTCTCTTGGTCTCTGTTTTCGTCTCTCTCCATTTCTCTCTACTTTCCTTTCTTTCTGTCTATTTCTCTCTGTTTTACTTTATGTTTACTACTTTCGACTTGCTTCCTATTTGCTCTCCTTTTCTCTTTTGCTCTTTCTCTGTCTGTTTTCCTCTATGTATTTCTCTGCTATCCTCTTTCTGTTTCCTCCCTGTCCCTCTCTTTTTCCTCGTCATTTCTCGTTTTTTCTCCGTCTCGGCGATCTTCTCCTGCCTGTCTATCTGCTGCTGTCTCTGTCTTAGATATTCTGACGGAACTTATCCAAACTTGAACCGGTGATGGTGACCATAGATACATTATATACATATCCCACCATATGTATAGGGTTCCCAGAGCTTCGGAGATGATTTTTGCCTTGACGCTTAATAATAATAAAATAGTGCAGGATCTACTCTATGGGGAAGTTGTGGGCATTTTGAAGCCTACTTCACAGTTGTTTTTTTTTCTTTGCCGAGAGAAAGAAGAGAGGGAAGAGAATTCACGCTGTGAACAACATTTCCTGACTTAATTAATTTAGCCCTTAGCCTTTCTTCTTCTTTTTTCCCAACTCCAATTTTTTTCCCCCTTCTCTGTACACACATTTCCAGTCCACTTAGGTGCTGTTCTGGTTTACCTTATGAGCCTAATTTCTTGTAAGGAACAAAAACTCTGGCAATTGTGATTTCTTCTGTCTTCTTAGGCTCCTGGAAGGAGTTCTCTTGGGGAGAAGGCAGAAGAGTCTTTGCGTTGTGGGAGTAGTAGTGGTAATTGTATTAGCAATCTTAGTACTTGTTCTGTCAGTTTCCCTTGCATTTCACTGAAAGCTGCTTACATGAGCATCCATATGTATATTCAGTGGGGAGATGGGGAAAGAAAAAGAACTGGTGATGGATCTTTCTGGTTTTTTAAATTTAATTTTCTAGTAGTCATAATTATTAATTTTTGTTAAAATTCCACACCACAAGGGGTTTCAGCAAAAGCACACGCTCAAAGCTCTCCCTTTTTTTTAATTCAATTTACTTTGGACAAGACAACACACACAGCCATGTACAGGCACAATGGGAGTATAAGAACGGTGCTGTAGCTTGGATTTAGTAATTGCAATCCTCGTTGTTACAGCTTTTATTCTTTATACATGAAGATTATTCATAGTATCCACACTAACGTATTCAATTAAACCTTACCTCTTATTACCTTTCATGAACAATTGTCTCCCATCTTTGCTGTATGTGGAATATAGGGCAATTTTAAGCAAAGGTTTCTTTCATTACCACAAAAATAAAAATAGTAATCTAAGAAATCACAGTCCAATTTCATCTATAGCTTCTCAGTATAATTTTACCCGGTTTTTAAACACATATAAAATCAAATATGTATGGATATAAGTGTGTAGTACGTTTTTAGGAGTAATTGGTGACATTCTAAATCAACTTCATCGATTAAAAGCTGAGGAGGAATCCTCGAAACGCTACTAATAGACAAACCCTCATATAAATATTAAAAATTATAAATATTTGTTTCATTCTACGTATATCTATATACCTTAAATGACAAATAGCAAGAGAAAAAGGCGGAAGAGAGACAGGTCAGAGGGGAGGAAGAGACAGCTAGTGGAGGGAAAGAGAGACGCCGATAATCAACACACCTCTACCTTATGTACAGACATATAGGAATTAATACACAGGAATTGAAACCATGGTTGTTTTACCTCCAAATTACCCTTCACTAAAAACATCAACCCTTTTCAAAGAGGAAGAAGACGGAACGAATTTAGAAATCGGAAATCGGGGAACGTTTTTTCTGCTTTACTATATACATACGCATATGCATATGTATACATACTTATGGTGTAAAGTGAAAAACTTTCTCACTCACCGACCCAACTGGAGTGCACCAATTCTCACAATGATCCCTTATACAAGCCATGTATGTATATATATTCACAAACATATCTACACGTGCCTTTGGAGTCTTGGATATAAGAATGATTTTGCTATAGCCGCCACTTACGTAAAAAGCCCAGCGTGTTAAAAGGGTAGCAAGAACCATAATTGTTTCTCCTTATCACACACACACACAAGTACCCCTTTTTATGTTATGCATGGTAATGTCACTATGCCCATGAGACTATAACTATGTACACATAGGAAAAAGAATAAATTCTAGTTCCAACGAGCTTATAATTACCCGTACACACTTGGTGAGCCCGGGTCAGCCCTAATTTGAAGGTAAATTGTACCGACTTTTAAGGAAATCATCAAGTCTTTTACCAAGTACTAAGTCATCTTTTTTATCCTCGTTTTTTTTTTGTAGTCGGAATCTCTGTATACACCCACAAGCTACACTATATAGAGACTCCCTAAAGGATTTCCTGGAATGCCGTATAGAAGAAAGGCCCGCTCAAAGGACTTCCATCTAGTAATATAAAGTAAAGAGGAGAATTTGAGTCAAATATATATATTTTTCCCTATTACATCAACTCACATGTAACAAGTTCCAAAGAAATTTTAATGTCGAGAAGTCATTCATGGGTAAGTATAATGGCAATAATAATAATTGCCAACAGGAATGACCTTGGAGGAACCAAGTAAAATAGAGACGCCGTGGGTATATATATACATATATGAATACGACAGGAGACGGAGAAGGTAGAGGAAGTAGTTTGTATAGGTATCTTATATAATTTTTCGGCGGCATCTTTCATTGACTCACAAAAGCTTTTTGGGAGAAATGAACATCGTCAGAGAAGAAGAGAGAAAAAAAGGGTTTTCTCGTCGTCTGTGTTAACTAAGAATAATTAAGGCTCTCTTTAATGAAGGCTAATTTGTGGCAAGGATCTCCAAAGTGATGAGCGGTACGTTTTCTATGAAAAGAACACACACCATTTGTATTGGATGGGGAAACAGAAGAAGAAGAAAAAAACTGTCCAATAACAAAAACTAATACTCCGTTGTGCGTATAATGGTAATCAAGCGGAAAAAAGTTTTTTTTAACAAACAAGAAACGGTCTTGTTTTTTTCTCGTCTTTCCCGTCATGAAGGGGTTAACCAATAAACAAGGCTTTGATAGCAAAGACTAGCACAATGTTACGGGCGAGAAACCGAGAGAAAGAGAGAGAGAGAGAGAGCCCCGGTGAGTGATTATACTCTTCTTTACGGGAAGTTGTTATGCTCATTGTTGTCATATCATAATTGTTCCAAACACACCAAACTGCATTATATTGTGTTTCACTTTTGAAAGACTCACTACAAGGCATTGTTGACCGAATCATGAAATTCATTTTTAGAAAAGTCATCCCAACGGATCAGGTCGTGTTTGAGCACCATGCCGTATTTTGAGATACAGGCATAGATATACTCATGGACGTTATACGGCTACCCTCTGTCGTTCAACATTCAAAAGAGAGACATTATTGCAAGATCATTTTTTTCCCTCCTTTCATTATTTATTCTACAGGGAAATGCTCATGTGTATAGTGTATATATGCACTAGTAAATGAAACATGCACATTAATGTGTTTATGTATTATATAAACATTCCAAATTTCCTCCGATAGGAAAATTGTTGTGCATGATTTTTTTTTTTTTTGGATCGAAAATTTAACCATAATGCAACATTCCCTGTTAAATCGTCACGACTTCTTGATGAGAGTCCCGACCCCCGAAGTTTTTTTTTTATATTCTCCTCTATTCATATATGTTAATGCTAAAAATATTTCTATAGTATAGGACATAAGGACATGTGAATATGAATATGTAAGAATTTCCTTTAACCAACTACATTTCTCCCTTATAAAGCGCCTGAGTGATCCCTAAACCTGAATTCCACACAGTGAATTCAACACATAGCAATGTTGAGGAAAAACGAGGACTCCCAATCAGTTTTATTTTAAAAGACACAATCATCAATTAGTTTTGGAATTAGGAAAACATGTAATTGGTAAGAGTTGTGAGGTATTTATACATATATGCACATGTGCATACGTACATGCATAATTACTACTGGGTATGTTACACTACACAAGTTGGCCCCAGCCAACATTTTGCATTCTTCAAATCCCCCCTGAATGCAACAAGTGGGTGTTTTGAGCCAAAACGCAATTAATATTAGAGTCATAAAGTTAATTAATGAGTGTTATTTACTGTTGGAATACGCTACCGTGATATGTTTCATCAAGGGTTCAGACTGTTCAGTGAAGAGGAAAACAAACAAAAAGATTTTTTTTCATGGGGTTTAGCCCCTTTGAAGTCATTTAGGGAGAGAGAGAGGGAGGGAGAAAGAGAGAGAGAGGGAGAGAGAGAGCGAGAGAGGGGAGGGAAAGGGGCGGCGAAGAGATACAATGCCAATTTCCGGTGGTATAAGAAAATATATAAGAGGAAATCGATCATTTGTGGTTTGGGATCACACACGGTATAAATACTAAAGAGAGAGAGAGAGAGAGAAATGTCAGTTTATTTACTCAGAGAGTAAGCAAACCTTGTAAATGGGCTTTTTTTTGTAACGGAGACAGAGATACTGATCTTCAACAGTGAAGGCTTTGTCTACTGCATAACATACAAAAATTGTGGAGAGTCATTGGACGGGAGATTAATTACATTCATTAAATCTTGCAGGGGTATACAGTCGTCATTTTTAATACACTTTTCCATCTTGTTACTACTACTGCCCACAATCTACGTGAGTCGAGGTCTCCTTGGTTGTTCATGCCTGGGGAATTGGTAATGTCTCAAAGGAAAATATGGGCACGGTGTGGAATAATTTATACAGAAAAATATATGAAGCCATGCGTTCCAGGTATTACAGATCTCATTTACGTAATCATAAGTCATGGTTGGGGGATTCATACTACACACACGCCGTTTTTACAGGGTGTGACTACTTAAAGAGAAGAAGAATAGGCATTTGCGGGGAAATGGTAATTTTTAATTATTAATTACGGTGGCAACCAACTAAATTTCCTCTCCAGCGTTCTCCCCACAAGTATTCAAGAGGACTTTCACCAGATTCCTAAATCTAATTTGCTACACAGATTAGTTAAAGATTTAAGACACTATCTGGAATGCCTTGTCCGGAAGAGTAAGAAAAGGGCAAGAATGTCCCCGGACGTGCATTTTACATGAACTGGAGAAAAGCAATACGTTCCCTTCTAATATTGTTTTCTGATTTTGAAAGTGCTGAAACTTTGCAGTATGTATTTGACGAAAATAAAAAATACAAATGGTGATCTCCCTTATTTGCAATGCTTCTAAGGAAATAATATCCCGTGCTAAACTCGCCCACAAATGTCAAGAGATTTGATATGAAAGGCATGAATATTTCTACATGTGAGTACCAACATCTTCGGTGTAGTTTTTTTTCTTTTGTTCCTTCAAAAAAACTCCTCCAGCTCCTTCAAAGCCTGTTTACTTACTTTGTGTGCTGCAGGAAGCGAAAATGTTGTGGCAGAATATGTGTTTTTTTCATTGTACACGGCCCGCCAGAGAGAGAGAGAGAGAGAGAAAGAGAGAGAGAAAGGAAAGGGTGGTAAGAAATAAGCAGACCACGCATGATATCAAGCTCAAAGGAGGTCCACCATTTGCTCATAATGTTAATTGAAACTGCCAATCATGATAATGAAGTTGTGGGTCCGAGGTTACAAGACCAAAATGCTTCTATCAATCCTCCTCCCCCACCTCCTTTGTCCTCCTCCTCTTTCCTTTCCATTTAGATAGTCTTCTCCTTCCACTTAATATGTATAATAGTGTAGATATGTACGTATCTCTATACATATAATGTATACACTCAATGTTTTTTTTTTCACCTTATACACATTCATTCAACGTTCATGGAGACGAAATCCATCTTCTGCTTCGTATGGGCCAAATCCTAGTAATAATTATCATTATTAACTTGAGGCTACACACGCACCTCTTGACCACATATACAAATGCCTTGATGAAGAATGACGTTCCGTCTTCTTTTTTTTCCCCTCCTCCATATTACCACCACCAAACAACTATACCACAACTCCCCTGTACTTGTTAATGTTTCAATGCATTTTAAAAGATGTATTTCTACTTTATTCCCTCAACCACTGTTGCTTTGGTGGAAAGGAGGGAGAGAGAGAGAGAAAAAATTCATTACTGGGAACAGTTAGAACTACACAGGGATATTAAGTGATTCACAGCGGTGAAAGATTCGTGTCAAATTAGCATTTATTAGGTGATGGGAATCATCATCCTTTACCCTTCTCTCTCTCTCTTTTTTCTATTCTCCCATTGAATAAGAGATGCCTTTTGACTCTTTCCCATCCATGATAATGAAAAAGCTACTGTATCTTGGAAAAGTTCACTTACAATTATTTCTCAAGGTGTAATAATATTACTGGAATAAAATGTAATTATTATTATGAAAGGAACAGTAATTTTAGCATTCCATTATATTATCATTTATCTCGTGGTACATGTCCACAGTATGTTATTCATCATGTCATTACAATATGAACAGAATATCATTACAAGATGAATCCATTACGTGGGCACACGTGAGCACATTTTTGCACATTTCTGCACGTATTCTGATTTTCCGTCTCCGTCACTCCCTCTCTTCCCCGTCCTTTGACATTGTAACGATTATTATGGGGCATCCATCACTCCAACCCCGCACATCTTCGTAGATGGGAGTCGACTGGTAACGAAAAAGGAATTATAATTACTCTTGACTGCATTTTGCAGGAAACATGCTGCTGCTCCCTATGAATAAATGCAAACTTGTTTATACTCCTCATTATTATCTCAACTCTTTCTCTCATCCCTCCTCTGAAAAAAAAATGTTTTCTTCCTATATATTAATAATAAAAAAAAACAGGAACGAAGGAGATGGGAGGAATCTTTGATCACATTAGTCACATTCATTGCTGTGTGACTTTTTAGACAAGGTTAGAAAAAGAGAGGAGGAACGAGAATTTGTGAAGATATTCCTTTTAATCCCTGATTACAGGGAAGAGAGAAAGAGAGAGATTGGCAATACCTGTGTAATTATTTAATGAAATAATATTTTTTTAATCACAAATAAAATAATTGAATGGAATGAGGAGGAAAAAACATTAGACGAAGAAGGTTCGAAATCAGGGAGAGGTAGACAGGGAGAGGATGAAGAGAGACCCGCAGAAACATCCCGAAAGAGAGACACAGAGAGAAAGAGCTAGAGAGAAAGAGATAAAATGACAGAGACAGAGGAAGAAACAGAGAGAATGAGAGGGAAAGAGAGAAAAAGAGAGAGAAAGAGAGAAAGAGAGAGAAGGAGAGAGAAGGAGAGAGAAGGAGAGAGAAGGAGAG